>SKCR01027983.1:0-296830 GCA_019454045.1 Zanthoxylum bungeanum
TTGATAGGATAGGGTCAACTTGTGGTTCATAGGCTATGAGTTGGTCTATTAGATCCGGAGCAAGTCTGGCAGTGAAGAGGAGTTCTTTCATAGGTTTCGAAACGAACCCATTTCTCCGAGCATCATCAAGAAACACACAAAGAAAATCATAAAATCCATCAACATTGAGTAGTCCAATTGGTTTCTGGTGTATGTTCAGGTTCGCCCAAGATAGAACTATAAAAAATTTCCTCCAATGTACCTAATCCACCTGGCAAAGCAATAAAAGCATCAGCACGGTTAATCATTTCTACTAAACGTTCAGACATACCTGATACGATCAGTTCCTCTCCGTTTGATGATCCAATAAGATTTGCCTCTGCCAAGGGTTTTGGGACGATTCCCAAAACGTGACTGCCTCCTTCTTGTACGGCCTTTGAAACGATCCCCATAAGTCCGAGATTTCCTCCGCCATATATTAAGTGCATATTCCTTGCGGCTAAGACTCGACCCAATTCCTGTGCTGCTTCTATGTATTGTGGTTTAGTACCAACAGTACTACCACAAAACACACAAATGTTTTCAACTCATCTTCTTGAAGTGGCTTCCATTTTTATGTTTTTCTTTCTTGACTCTGGATGACTTCAAAGGTGAAATGATGAGTTGAATTTATAATACCTGAAAAGGGTGAGTAAAAATAGCACAAGTATCTTCCAAAGGACGATTAGTAGCAAAATAGTAAAATAGATCGTGATAGTCAACAAGATCTGGATCCTGTCGGAGAAATAAAAGAAATAACAAAACAAATCACAATTATTAGAAAAAGACAAAGAGATAAAATATGTACAAAAATCTACAGCTTGATTAACGTCTATGCGTCAGGGACAAGCTTCCCATCCAATTTTCTTATAAATTGGCAAACAGGGTCTATTTTAGTCAGATTCCCAAGACTTAACTGTTGACTTTCTTTTTGAAATTGTGTATGTAATCTGCGAAATTCTATGTGAACATATCCACTGGGATGCGTCTCAAGAGTCGAAGATATATCATCTAAAGACTCCTTACTCAAGCCATCCCTAATGATTTAATTTTGTCTTCGCGATTAACAGACACCATTCCTAAAGAACGACAACGAGTGTTGCAATTCCAACGTGCACATTTGTAACAAACAACACACCCATTTTTTAGCTCTTCGTTTCTTTGCATAGGTGCTTCTTCGCTTCCCAAACCAGGCAAGTGTGAAATAAAAGAGTCAGAAGACTCACCTGCCAATCGGACTCGTGCTTCAATTACCCAACGAATGTCATTGGGCACACCATGGATCGTCAGTAACCTCATTCGTTCCAAGCGAGCTTTGTAGACTTTCATCAGAGATTTTTGAGGGAGAGAAGGAAATTGCTTGTGAAGATTTGAGAGAGCTTCTCCATCTTGAAATGACTTAATCTGCAAAAACTAAACACACAAAATTAAATCACACCAAATCACAATATATACAAGAATTGCATGGTTGCCTCCCTGCGAGCGCTAAGTTTAAAGTCGTCAGCTAGACATGACTTCTTGAACGTTTATGCTGGATTGGAAAGTGTGACACTTTCTTTTTGTCGCTCAAATGATTCTCCCCAGTAGTGCTTGACACGCTTGTTTTTTACTTTGAAAGTTTTGTGGGAATCAGGATCATTTATCTCAATGGTTTTGTCTGGTAAAACCTTAGTGATTAGGAATGGACATGACCACCTTGATTTTGACTTCCATGGGAAGAATTTCACTCCTGATTTATTGAAAAATACCTTCTGCCCTGGTTCCAGTTGTATGCGTACTAACTTCTCATCATGTCTTTTCCTGGCCTTTTCTTTGTACAATATGGCATTTTTAAAAGGCTGAATGTGAAATTCCTCCAATTATTGAATTGGTGGAACTGTTTCTCTTCTGTTGCTTGTAGGACAAGACTTGGCTTTTCGATTGCACAAAACTCTTTATCATCAGTCTCCACAGGCGATTGACACGCCTTAGGTTTTGTTGGTAGAACTTTGTTTTGCGTCAGAGTTCTGGATGGTATGGTGTATCACATCAAGTCTGAAACATTCTTCCTTCTTTTCATCATCTGGGAAATTTATGGCTTTGAAAACATTGAATGTTACTTCTTGGTCCTGTACCCTCATGGTTAGTTCTCCTTCTGTACATCAATAATGGTCCGACCAGTAGCCAAGAATGGTCTCCCAAGGATGATTGGCACATCTGCGTCTTCCTCCATGTCAAGGACAATAAAATCTACTGGAAAAATGAATTTATCAACTTTTACCAGCACATTTTCAACTACACCTCTTGGAATTACGAGCGTTCGATCAGCAAGTTGCAGTGAGACTGAGGTAGGCATTGTTTCTCCGATTTGTAGTTTCCTGTAAATAGAAAAAGGCATTAAGTTAACACTTGCACCTAAATCACATAAAGCCTTACCGAAATTATGTTCTCCTATGATGCATGGAATGGTGAAACTGCCAGGATCTTTCAACTTTGGGGGAAGTTTCCTCTGAATGATGGCGCTGCATTCTTCTGTCAAAGCTACTGTTTCGTAATCTCCCAATCTCCGTTTTCGTGAAAGAATGTCTTTCATGAATTTGACATAACTGGGCATTTGTTCCAAGGCTTCTGCAAATGGTATGTTAATGTGCAGCTTTTTGAAAATCTCCAAGAAACGAGCAAACTGTTTATCCAGTTTGTTTTTCTGAAGACGCTGAGGAAAAGGTGGAGGTGGAGTGATCTGTTCTGGTATTTTTTCCTTTGCTTCTTTTTCTTTTGCTTTTTTTTCTTCTATCTGTGGAACTGCATCTTTTGGAACTTCCTCAACAGCTGTTTTGACTCCAACATCTTTGTTGATCTCAGTACCACTCTTTAACATAATGGCATGACATTGCTCCTTCCCCATGTTTCTTGGATTTGGCTCAGTGTTGCTAGGAAGAGTTCCTGGCGGTCTGTAACTCTGAGCATTGGCCAGTTGTCCGATTTGATTCTTCAGTGCTTTGATGGAAGCTGATTGGCTCTGAATCATGGCTTCATATCTCTTTAATTGAGCTAGCATGTCTGCCATTCCTGGTTCATTTGCCTGCGTCTGGCCTTTGTTCTGTTGCTGGAATCCAGGTGGTGGATAGTTCTGCTGTTGCCCTGAATTGTTGCTCCATGAAAAATTAGGATGATTTCTCCACCCTGGGTTGTAGGTGTTGGAATATGGATTGTTCCCCTGTCTGTTGAAATTGTTGACATAATTCACCGTCTCTGCATGTTGTTGTGGTTCTTGTACTCCTCCATATGGTGAACTTGTGAATCCAGTGGTGCTTTGAGTGTTGAGAGTCTCCATAAATTTGCATATATGGTCCAGCTTGGTGTTGACTGCTGTATTAGCTCCAACTTCATATATTCCTGCAATTCTTTGAATCAGACTTCTTTCTGTTGGCCACAAGGAGTTGTTGTTGGCCATTTCTTCAATAGGTCCCAAGCTTGATCTTCTACTTTGCCATTAAAGCTCCTCCAGCAGCAGCATCGATTGTGGTTCTCATCAGTCCAGAAAGTCCATTGTAGAAAGTTTGGACTTGAAGCCATTTTGGAATCTCATGGTGAGGACATTTCCGGAGCAAATCTTTGTATCTCTCCCAAGCTTCGTACAAGGATTCTGAATCTTGCTGCACAAAGGATGTGATGTCATTCCTCAACTTTGCAGTTCTGGCTGGTGGAAAGTATTTTGCAAGGAATTTTGTAGCAAGAGTGTTCCAGGTTGTGATTGATCCTGCTGGTAGTGAATGTAGCCATGCTTTTGCTCTGTCTTTCAGGGATATGGGAAAACTCTCAACCTCATAGCTTCTTCAGCTCCTCGGTTGTAATTGAACGTGCCGCAGACTTCCAGGAAGTTGCTGATGTGGGCATTAGGATCTTCAGTTGCATTCCCCCCAAACTGAACTGTTTGCTGAATCATCTGAATGCAAGTTTTGATGTCACCAGACGACAATGCCACATATAAGTTTCATCATTTGGATCACTCTTTTTAAGCCTTTTGTTTGTTAATTTATATGTAGGAGATTCATTTATATTCAAAATATAAAGACCATTATTTGCAACTGCAGTGCATATTTCTGCATCATTTTTATATAAATAACACCCAGTGTTTCTAAATACAAAAGTGTACCCATTTCGGGTTAACAAAGATACAGATATAATATTCCTAGTCAAACTAGGTACATAATAACAGTCATTTAGTTTAAGTACATGCCCCGAGGGCAGTTCTAATACAAAAGTGCCCACGGCCAAAACAGCAACAGGAGTTCCGTTTCCAACTCGTAGATCAATCTCCCCTGAAGCCAGAGTCCTGCTGTTCTGCAGATCCTGCACATCAGTACATATATGAGAACCACAACCAGAATCAAAAATCCAATTTTTAAAACTAGAAGTAGCCATGTTTATTTCAATAACAAACATACCAGAGGTCGGTGCCTTGCCCGCCTTGATCTCCCTTCTGATCGCCTTGTTCATGCGGCAGTCACGCTTCCAGTGACCTCTTTTGCCGCAGTTAAGGCATATGTCTTGTGACTTGTTCCTCGGCTTCCCAGAAGCCATCGGCATCTTGGCCTTGCCCTTGTTCTTACGCTTCTTCTTTTTCACCCCTCCAGTTGCCTTGGGCCCAGCCCTTGACGTCTGAGAGGTCGATGCAAAGTGCGCCTCGCGCTTGTTGCCTTTAAGAAGCTCTTTCTCTGACTCCTTAAAAATGGACAATAGCTCTCCAAGAGTATCGTCCGTATCCATCAACTTGTAGTTGATGATAATCTGCTTCCAAGTATCGGGAAGTGACTGTAAAAGCATGTCTACAGTCAGCTCAGCCTCCAAGACTATTCCCATCTTGGCCAGCTCATCAATGTCAGCTATCATTTGAGTCCCGTGGGCCTCAACTGAAGCGCCATCAGTCATACGGGAGCGAAAGAGTTTCTTCACCAACTCATACCTCTCCATCCGCTTATTAGTGCGGTGAAGATCCTTTAGTCTAGCCATCATATTATAAGGATCCAAGTCCCTATTCTGGCGACGAAAGTGTTGAGTCATGGAAGCAAGCATGATCGACTGAGTTGTATCACAATCATCGCTATTAGTTCTCCATAACTCCAGCTCAAGTGGCTCAGTGGGCCTCGGCCCAAGAGGTCTCTGTATGGTGTACAACAGCCTCTCTGCCCCAAGGACTATCCTCAGGTTCATTTCCCAGTCAGCAAAGTTCGTGCCCTTAAATACATTATCACCCATGATTATGTCTCGGACATTTCCTTTGTTTGCCATCTTAACTACGATAGTCCAACTATCTAGTTAACGATATATGGGTACAGTCAAACTGTTACAAGAAAAATAACATTTTATTAGTCCAACTAATGTTAAAATATTGACGAAATAAATTTTGTAAGCGCGTAAAGATAAGTATCTGAATGAAATTGCAAATTCAATACTAGCCTCCCACTATTTTCTACAAGTCTCTAACCCTCTGTCGAGTACTCGGGAAATCCAATTTCCTAGTGGGCTAGGATCTCGTTAAATAACACACAACCTTGACTTTGGCCAACAAGTTGTATGATATTTAACTAGGTAGATCTCGAAGATCAATTGGATCCCATCCAATTCCTAGATCCGGTAGGTGGACATCCAAGTCCGAAACATATATATCTAATACATATGTCAATGTATCCAATACATTTTCCTAACCATTTCCTCTGAATCAACTAAGTCTTGGCTTTGGCACAACAAACTTAATGATTCCAGTTAAGCGGGACCCATTGACATGGAAAGTTTCGTAATCAATGTCGATGGACAAGAAGTGATCTTGACTTTGGCCAACAAATCACAACTTGGACAAGACACCGATATGGAACAAAACTCTCATGATTCAAACACATCCTCAATTGACAAAGGTCTTGACTTTGGCCAACAAACCAATGCCAATTTCGGATCTTGAGAAAGAATCACTCAACGGAAGGAAAATCGCTTAATATTGTTTGAGGGATTTTCGTGTAATTGGCAACCAATTAATTTATCTTTGTTAGGTCTCATCATCATACACCCTTAAGCATGCTTCTAAAACATCATAAAGCGCGTAAAGTAAAGTAATAGCGATATACGGATGGATATGAACAACAACTTGTTCCTAGAACAAATCACTCCCTTTCCTCTCCCCGCTAGCACTATTCTACTCTTACCCAATTACATAATACAATAAGAGAAACCTCATTTACATTGAGGGGAATTAGGTGAGAAGAGAATACAAAGAGACAATAAGAGAAAGGCTAGACACGCAGGTCCAATTTATAAATTCTAAATTTACAATAATTTCTAAAATTACCCTTCCCTTCTAATATCCATCCGATATACACTATTCATACATTACATCCACATTCATTCATTCAAGGCATGTTATACAACCAATCAAATCCAATTAATTAGTCTTTAATTAGGTGACAATACAATGTTCAAACAATTGTTTGCATTGCGCGAGTCCAACTCAATTTGAGAATAAATACTTATAGTATGAATTCACGAATTATATCGAACTACTCGTCAAATCCAATTTAAGTCGTATTCAATACTAATCCTTATATTTAATTCCAAATTAAATATTTACACTTTTATTGTGCTTTTATGACTTAGATTCCAAATCTAATTCTATCGGGTCTCAAAGCCCAATCAACATCCAATGTCCATTTAATTAAAGTCTGATGGGCTTTCAATTGATTTCATTAGGCTTGGGCCTTGGTCAATGTGGGTCAAACCCAATTTCCAAGCCCAATAAGGAATCACCCTCATTTGCCATAAAAATTAATATCAAGCCCATAAGGCCCAATTAAACATAAAAGCCCATTTATTACATTTGGACTTAATGGAGTGATTTAGGCCCATTTTTGGATCCAATCCAATTTTCCCAAACCTACTTGGTCCAACCAAGCCCATTATGTCCAAATATAATAGTTTTAGGCCCAATTCAAAATTAAGCCCAATTAATCAAATTTTAAAATTCCAAATTTTATAACTTAATTAATTAAAGTGTAATGTCATGATTAATCCTTTAAATCAATATTTCCAAAATATCAAATTAATCCATTAATCATATTTTTATCTTAAATACATGTCCAACATTATTTAATCAAAAAATCAAGTCCCTAATCTTCTTCCATGCATTCGGCCAAGGTGATGAAAAATTACCGATTTCGTTTTCAATCCAATCGAATCACAAATCGTCATTTTATGTTCGTTTAAAGTCATCCAATGATCTTATAAACAACAAATCATCATCTCCATGGTCTAGGTAGTATTCGGCCAAGCCTCTCCAAGAGGGGAAAAATTAATCCAATTTATATTTCATGAAATTGATAATGTATAACATAATGTAACATACATTTAAGCATACTTAATCAATCAAAATCATCAAATCATGCTTCAATCAAATTTGCCCAAATATTACCCTAATATATTTTCATGCTCTTTAAGCTCAATGATACCATTGTTGGAAATTCTAATCCATGTCCCAAGATCAAAAGAGCAAACAAAACATATAAATGAATGAACAATATTGAAGTATGGCGGAATCATACTCACAAAGATCGTAATGCGGATGCGTTGATGAAACAAAAATTTTCTCCTTTGTGCAGTGAGGGTTTCGGCCAAACAGAAAAGAGAAGCTCCAAGCAATTTTTGATCCTTCCAAGCTCTAAGATTAGTTTCCCATAACACCTTTGTATGATCCATTGATGGTGCTAGCCTTGTGTGTGATTTTATGTTCCAAACAAACACAAATTCTTCAAGTTTTTGCAACAAAAACAGAAAAGTGGAGAGGGCTGTGAGAGCTCACAGTTTCGGTCATGAGAGAATAGGAGAGAGTGTTATGATTTTTGTTACAAAAATCAATTTATATTTATGCCATTATTAATAATATATTAAATTAATAATACACTTATGACACAATCATGCAATGGCTTAGAGTGTCAAACACTCAAACTCCATGCAAAACCATTGAGTGTATTGTACACTATCACCATGCAATGTATTAAAAATTAAATAATGCATAAAATGACATGTGTCATGTGGGCCCCACACAACCCAAATGAAAGTGGGCCCACGCGTACTCACGCGTTCGGGTTCGATATTTCCGAAATACCGAACTTTCGTCGCGACGTTAATTAAATTGAATTTAAAAAATAATTGCGCCTAGCGAAATTATTATTTACGTCGCTAACGAATTAATTCTAAATTAACTCGTTTGCCCGAATTAAAATCTAATTTTAATTTCGCGTCGAAATCGAATTTCGATTATTATATCGAATATAATAATTTTACGATTAATTCCAAATTAATCGTTCTCTCTCTATGTATAGTACTTTATCCAAGATAAAGTCTCTCTGTAATTAATCCAAGATTAATCGAGTTTGAATCATACGTCATTGGTGAATCTTCGGGAAGCGACCCAAGAGATCTCTGGATATGTTGGCAGTAAATACGGCCGTCAGATTATCCGAACACGTACGTACCAAGTACTACGTTTTTACCGATTTACAAGATAAGGTTAGCCTCTAGCAAAACGCCATGCCTACCCAATTCTCCAGAAATTCTTATTGGAATATAAGATCTATAACAGGCGTAGTATACCGTAGTATAGTGTATTGTGATCCAGTATCGGATGATCACATGTAAGGCCTGGGGCTGGAGATGTGTCTGCCCCGTACGATACATATATCGGACATCAAGCAACTAGTCTCTTTGAATCGGATAATCCTGACCTTGTCATATTATCCCGATGGTTGCAACCATTATAGAGTACTAGTTCTGTATCCTGCGCGATCATCATCTCCATATGTCTGAAGTGATACTTCCGTCTTGACATCACACCAATACACTACGATTCCCGATAAACCTAGAAGAGGTGTACACAGAACCTGTTAAAGCCCTGGACGACCAAAACTAAAGTCTACCGATTGTCGCAAGTACTAGCGATGCAAGTCTCAGGTTAAGACCATATGCACCTACCCTGAAGCGGACTCCCATAGACACGCAGACATACTACCAATGGGATTCCGCGGGGTCTATCCAGAGTGAAGCTGTTTTCCGTACCATCGGTAAAACACAACCTCCTACCGCACTTGCATAAGTATCCAATACTCAAATATATGAGAACTATGCTGTTTGTGCCTCACAACACGCACAAGTGCATACTAGTCTATTCCGCATTATCGATGTCCAATCTCGATAATACTACGACTAGGGATATTTAATGATTAAACCTTTATGGATTGATACTGTCTCATATCATCTCAATCCAGAATTAATCATAGGGACTTTTACCATTTATATATCAAAGTAAATAAATTACAAAACGGTAAAAGGCAATTTCATTACTACATAGTTAATTTTGTACAATAATACAATATCATTTACAAAATAGTGACGCTATGGGTCATTACTGTCTAACAACTATGTGTCTATGGAAGTCTGAATCAGGGTAGGTGTATTTGGTGTTAACCTGAGACTTGCACCGCTAATACTTGCGATAATCAATGTACTTTGGTTTTGGTAGTCCAGGGCTTTAACAGGTTCTGTGTACGCCTCTTCTGGGTATATTGAGAATCGTAGTGTATTGGGTGTGATGTCGAGATGGAAGTATCACTCTAGTAATAGTAGAGATGATGATCACGTAGGATACGGAACTGGTTCTCTTATATGCTGCAGCTATCGGGATATTATGACTAGGTCATGTTTATCCGATTATAGAGACTAGTTACCAGAGATCCGATATGTGCTTCGTACGGGGCAGACACAATTCTAGCCCCAGGCCTAGCACGTGACATCCGATACTGGATCGAGATATGCAATACTACGTATACTACGCCTGATATAGATCACATATTCCTGTAAGGATATTTCTGGAGAATTGGGTAGGCATGGCGCTTTTCTAGAATCCAACCTTGTCTTATAAATAGGTACAAATATAGTACTAGGTACTTACGTGTTCGGATAGTCCGACGACCGAATTTACTGCAAACATATTCGGGGATCTCATGGGTCGCTTCCCGAAGATTCACCGATGACGTATGACTCGCACTTTATTAATCTGGGATTAATTAGTAGAGAGAGAAAATTAATCTGGGATTAATTACGGAGATATTTTATCTGGGATAAAATATTCATTAAAGAGAGAGAACGATTAATTTGGAATTAATCGATAATTAATATATTCGATATATTAAACGAAATTGGATTTCGACACGGAATTAAAATTAGATTTTAATTCGGGCGAACGAGTTAATTTAGAATTAATTCGTTAGCGACGTGAATAGTGATTTCGCTAGGCATAATCGTTTAATTACGTCTCAACGGAAAATTCATTAATTTGGAATTAGCGAACCCGAGCCCGATAGTGTTTACGAGCGCACTCGCATTTCAAATTCAAGTGCGGCCCGCAAGTCACATCAAGCGTCAAATCATTAGTCACATCAAGCGTCAAATCACATGTCACTTTGAGTGATGTGACAATTTGATTGATTGATTGATTGATAGTAGTTGTTGGCAAAGCTTTAATTGGTTTGACTTTTGAAAGCCAAAAATTGTGTATATGATTTTTGGAAAATCAATTACCAATTTTTTCAACACATAACACTCTCTCTCTTATTTCTTCCTCCCTCTCTCACGCCCACAAGGGGCTGTTTCTCTTTCTGGTTTTCAGCTCACTGCCGAAACAAGATGAATGAGAAGCAATGAATTTTTGTGGCAAAAATTCCTAAGTGCTAGCACACCATTTGAGTCTTGCGAAGGTGATAGGGAACCGCACACGTGAGCTTGGAATCACCACCCAAAAGCTTGGAGCTTGGACCGATTTTTGGAGAGGCAAAATAGTGGACTGTCGAGAGCCTTGGAGGACACCAAAACTGCCACTGCCGAGCACTCAAGGAGGGCCAAGAAAAGTTTTGTTCTTCGCCACATCGCTCAACCGCTCGATGTAAGTATTCCGCAACTTCCTCGATGTATTCACATGTTGTTTCTTGCTTGTTATTCGATTCTCGGGACTGTAGATTTTCCCAACACATCCTGGGGTACTTATGCTACGATATATGATATGGTTGGAAATAAGGAAAAAAGTCTATGCGATAAAAAGAAAAGAAAAACGGACCACCTATAACCGATAAGCGTGAAGCTACCCATGGATGAGTATTAGGACCACCATGAGGAGAAATGCTACCTTAAAGGGTAGGTGTGTCGAAAAAGAGAGAAAGAAAGAAAAAAGAAAAGAAAAAAGAAAAAGAAAAATAAAGTTCAAAAATGAAAAGAAAGAAAAGAAAGAGACAAGAGAAAAAAGAAGAAAACCATATCATGTTGAGTACGAGGAAGTAACCCCAGAGTGTGATCAAGACATCTAGATTGGTTAGACCCACTGATTCGATTCTCCCAGACAAAATCATCGAGTTGGCTTACTTAAGGATTAAGCTGCGAAAGAGCCTTGGCACACACACACTAGGAGTCTAGTTCAGATCACTCATGTAGACGATCGGATTTGAGTATATTAAGTACTTTGAAGGTTCTCTGGTTTTGACACGAAGCATTCGTTGAGGACGAAAATATGTTTAACTATCAGGATTATCTCGTGAGAGGTCATACAGTATGTTGGAATGAACCATCATATCATCAGTAGCAGTTTTGGGGATGAGTCCCAGGGGCGAGGCCCACATCAGTGTCAGTCTGGGGGTGAGGCCCCCATTAGTATCAGTGTGGGGCGAGGCCCACATCAGCATCAGTCTGGGGGCGAAGCCCACATCAGCATCAGCCTGGGGGCGAACCCCACATCAGTATCAGTTTTGAGGGCGAGGCCCACATCAGTACCAGTTTTGGGTCGAGGACCCACTACATCATCAATTTGAGGGCGAGGCCCACATTTTCAGTGGTATTGGGATGTGTCCCAGGGTCAAGGCGCCCCTGTTGTCTGCTGTAGTTCCGGGATGCGTCCCAGGGTCGAGGGCCCACTGCATCATCAGTTGTAGTTCCGGGATGCATCCCAGGGTCAATGACCCCCTACATCATCAGTTTGAGGGCGAGGCCCACTTTTTCAGTGGTATTTGGATGCGTCCCAGGGTCGAGGCGCCCCCGTTGTCAGTTTCAGTTTCGGGACGCGTCCCAGGTCGAGGGCCCACTGCATCATCAATTGTAGTTCCGGGATGCGTCCCAGGGTCGAGGACCCACTACATTATCACTTTTAAGATGTGTCTCAGGGTCGAGGGCCCACACATCAGTTGCAGTTCCGAGATGCGTCCCAAGGTCGAGGGCCCACTACATCATCACCACAGTTCAAGAATAGAGCCCACATTCGGTGGTTCGGAAACGAAGCCCAGGGGTCGAGGTACCTCGCCACCATTTCAACTCAGTCCAAATTAGTAGGCAAGTCAGGTGGCAGCTGACGAGTCAGGTAAGTAAAAATGCATTGCATAACTTTGATAGGATTGTCATTGTCACACATTGCACAAGTCCCATCAAACTGGGGGTGACTATAGGCACTGCATTTTTGCATATAAGTCCCGATGATGAGTCTCACATGGAGACACTACCTCTTTAAATTGTGGAAGTCGTGGGAAACGGACGTCGGAAGAGAAGAGTCAGACATTGACATTTTGTTGGATTTAATTCGCTTGTTTAGCTTCGGGTTTGTTTGTTGGACCTCTGTTTTAAAACACATCATTAGCCCAAACCCCCGCAAGTCACACACCAAGCCCACACACCACTAAGCCACATACCAAGCCACCAAAACAAACCCAATACATGCCCAAACCACTAAAGCCACGCCCCAAAGCTTCCAAAATAATGAAATCACACATTAAACACATGCTAAAATCAAGACAAATCACATTCCCTAATTAAAAGATACAAATCAAATCTCATCAAAATACTTTCCTAACCCAAGTAAATCATATCCCTAATTAAAAGAGAAGAAATCAAATAAAATCAAATCGTATCCCTAATCAAAAGAGAAGAAATCAAATCAAATTAAAACACATCCCTAATTAAAAAAAAAATTCCTTAAACCACACTAATTAAAAAAATATCCCATAATTACACAAATCCTTTCCCTTTTCACACAAGGTAAACCTCAACCCTTTGCCTATAAAAAGAAGCCTTAACTCAACCTTGAAACCCCGGGACATTCACGCATAACATACAGAAATTCTCCGAGCTAGACTCTCACGGCAAAACACAAACGGAAGACCCCTAATGTTCTAAGCCTTCAAAAGCCCCACGCACATATCAAATAACAGCCCTCAACACACTCACGCCACCTGCCTTCAACCCCACTCACACATAGCCCTCAACATATCAGCCACTGCCCCAGCAAACCATCACGCCACCTACCTTCAACTCCACTCACGTACCCCTCATCCAATATGCCTTCACCACGCCCACAAACTACAACACAATCTGACTTCATCACGCCACCATACATCAATGGCACTCACATAAACCACGTTCAGCAGCAATTCACACTTTGCCCTCAGGCCATACACACCTTCATCAGTCCAGTAAACTGCCTTGAATCACTTCACAAACTGCCCAGTTTTTTTACTCCACAAATTGTCCAGTCCATTACCCCATATAACCCCGCAAATAGCCCCTAAAATTATCGCAAACTGCACTTAAAAAACTCCCCAAACAGTCCAGATTTTACCGTAAAACTGCACCAGAGACTGCCCCGTAAAACCCATAAACCGTAAGCCAAAACAGTCCCCAATTACCACAAAACATTAAGCCTAAACTGTGACCAGAAATACCGTAAAATGAAGTAAAAACAGCAGCCCAAACAGCGAAACAGTGAAGGAAAACGTTGAACCAGTGAACCGAAGGAGTTACGGAGCATCTACCCTTCCGACGACCACGTACCGCACTTCTGAGAGACGACTTAAGAGGTTAGACCTGAGGGCACCCCTTTTATTTATTATCCTTTATTTTTTATTTATTTTATTAC
Organism: Zanthoxylum bungeanum; assembly: GCA_019454045.1. Classification (NCBI taxonomy): domain Eukaryota; kingdom Viridiplantae; phylum Streptophyta; class Magnoliopsida; order Sapindales; family Rutaceae; genus Zanthoxylum; species Zanthoxylum bungeanum. The sequence continues at coordinate 13,988 of SKCR01027983.1, forward strand.
TTTATTTCGCATGAGTATTGTGGATTGGTGCATGATGTGATTTCCGGATGAACGGAATATTTGTTCTCTCTTGCGGTATGGAAACCCGGACGTAAATTCTGTAGTCGAATCCGAATGGACGGTATTACAGTTTGCACTCGGGATACAATGCCATGTACCACGTGAGAGACACGCATATTTCGTTTCATCCAATCTTGTTTTCAAGCATGATTTAGTCTAATAAGTTATTTATTTTTAAGCATGATTATGATATTTCTTTATGCATGATTTAGTTATTTTTCTTTTGCAATAGTAATTTAATTTACGTTTATGTTTAGGATGTTATTTATTCTTTGTGTTTGATAATTCAACATGCTCATTATGTGATATTGTATGTTTGCCATTATAATGGCTTACTTTTAAAGCATGCAAACTTAGACATAGGATTTACTTTGGTGAATGCGAACTAGATTTAAGTTACTCTTGAGTATATATGTTGCGTGGATTTAGTTAAGTTATTGCACAAATCATTTCATTACAAGTGGCATAAGTAAGGGACCATTCTAAACTCAACAGTTTGAGGTATTCCCTTGCGAGGGGTGAGTGTGGACTTAAATCATTTTCCCGATTCACACCGGGTGGCGACTCCATTTTTATTTCTCTGGTGCAGTCCCACGTGAGCTACTCCGTACTCCCGACCGGGCCGCGAGCCTGGAACAGCGTCGCCGATTTCTGTGTCCTACATATATACACAATATATATGCCAATATATCCAATATATTTTCCTAACCTTTTCATCTGAATCAACTAAGCCTTGGCTTTGGCACAACAAGCTTAATGATTCCAGTTAAGCAGGACCCATTGACTTTGGAAAGCTTCGTAATCGATGTCGATGGACAAGAAGTGATCTTGACTTTGGCCAACAAATCACAACTTGGACAAGACATGTGATATGGAACAAAGCCTTCATGATTCAAACACATCCGCGATGGACAAAGGTCTTGACTTTGGCCAACAAACCAGTGCCAATCTTAGATCTTGAGAATGAATCATTCAATGGAAGGAAAACGTTTAATATTTGTTGAGGGTTTTTCGCGTAATTGGCATCCAATTAATTATCTTTGATTAGGTCTCATCATACACCCTTAAGCATGCATTCTAAAAGCATAATAAGGCGCGGTAAATAAATTAATAATGATATGCGGATGGATATCTCACAAATTGTTCCTAGAACAAATCACTTCATTTTCCTCTCCCCGGCTAGCACTATTCTTACTTCTACCCAATTACATAACACTCTAAATAAACCTCATTTACATTTAGGGGAATAGGTGAGAAGATAAATACAATGAGAAAAGAGGTAATAGACTGGACACGCAGGTCCAATTAAATAAATTCTAAATTTATTACAACAATTTCCATAATTTCCAACGTTAATAGGAATATTTGTGAGTTGAGTTGCATATCAAGTCTTTTGACTTTTGATGCTACAGTAGATGTATAAGTGATCCTCCACACTTTGACAATAGTCACGTCACCGGTCAATCTAGACTAGACCTCAGTCTTTTTGTTTGGTATGGATCGATGCTCATGAAATTCTGTGATGTATCAAAAGATGATTTGTCAGTCCCGTGTGTGGGGTTGAGAGATCACGAATATGTTGCCACACATATAAAAATTATACACTTGTAAGATTTTACATTCTCATCTATGTCCCTAGTACAACTCGGATAGAGTTTGACGGAGGGACTATATGATATGCTTATAACTCAAATTGTATGGTTCTACGAGGTTATCTGTGGTTGTCATAATTTATGAGTGAAAAAATTATTGACATGTAATTTGATCGGTAACAAATATACCTAAACCTATAGAATTTCATTACTAAAGTATACTCATAGTGTACTATGGCAATTAATTAAGAATAATATGGATTATTCGTAATGTTACGCATGTCGGGGTATTTTCATACTAATGTGTATATGTATGTGATATATAATTTGATTAGATATAAAATAGAATTTTGACAATGTCAGATAAATTATTATTTAATTAATTAAAGGTTAATTAATTAAAAAATTATTTATTAAAGAATATTCTTGAAATATTCTTTACTTAATTAAATAATTAATTTTCCCAGATTAAAAAAGTTTTAAAAGTCAATTTTCGCTGCAAACGCGCTTCCGCAGCATTTGCCTTAACCGTTAAAGCCTACCTCTGTAAAAAATTCTCCATGAAAGACTTTGGTGAAGCTTCTTATGTCTTGGACATGAAACTTTATAAAGATTGTAACATCCAGCCTAAGTTAGGATGCTACCGGCAGTAGACATGAATAATCCATCTCTATAAGCCTAAGACTTATAGAAAAACGGACATGATACACCTTAAATTTATGAAACCTGTAACACATTACAGTACCATAATGCGACCTATAATGAACATAAAATACACAAGAGGACCTTAAGTTCTTACTCATTACAATCCAATACTCATCATCAATAATAAGTGGCTTAGTGCCCATAATTACATATACAATTCAAAACTTTTACTTATATACATACAAGTGCATGATCAACACGACTCGAAATATAAGCATAAGCAATTTGGTTTCCAGACTTCTACAATACATCCCAGGACTCTAAAATGGAAACTGAAACTCGTGTAGTCTGTCGTCTCCAGCATAACTTCCCAAAAGCTTCAATGGCTGACCGATCTGGTTTCTAACCTACAAAACTAAAAAACTATTGTGGAGTGAGTTATAATACTCAGTAAGCAACCACACTCCTACCATAAATGATAAAAGAAAATATTTTAAGAATATAATAGCATATATCAAAAACATACGAGGAAAAAACATAAAGTAACCGCTTAAAATCTATTTTTTTTAAATACATAATAAAATGTATAACTTTCTGAAACTCATCTTAAAACGTAAATCAATTTAATTTCAGCAAAAGTCCATAACTTGAAAACCGCTTATGAAGCACTTCATTTCCTTATAATCACATCATGTAGTACAATATCATGATTTAAGATATACGATAATCACACCAGTTCTGTAAGATACGGGTAACAGTGCTCGTACTCCGCGAGACCTAGCATCACAATAGTAGAGAGGGGGAAATAATACACAATGCTTATACCATAGGGGATGATTGGGCCCCGTATAGCTGAGAAAATAGTAAACAGTACTCATACCTAGAGGGTTATCAAACACCATATGGTATAGAAACATGGTCATACTAGTGAGCAGAGCAATATGTTATATACGGGGATGGTACTTCACTGGTGGTTTCGAAAACATATCATGATAGCATAATCATAACATAAATCATAGGTCATAATACATGAGCCATAAATCATAAATCGTATATCATAAATCCATAATCATAAATCATGAACCATCATTATAAATCATTAATCATAAACCGTAAAACATAATTCATAATTTATAAATCATAAATTATAACGCATAATTCTTAAGTCATCATAAAACATAAACCACAAGTCATAAATCATTAGCTATAAATTATAACCCACAATCATAATTTTAAATCATAAGATATAAACTTGAGTCGGAAACTATAAAAAGTATATCATAAATCATTTATCACAATTCGTAATTCATGTGAATCAAAAACATAGTTCGTAAATCATAAATCATAAATCATAAATCATAAATGGTCTTATCATAAAAAAATATTTTAGAAATAGAGTTAAGTATCCACTCACTCTTTAGGCTTATCACATATCAAATCCATTAACCAATACGTCATGTATTCATCGCATGGAATACTTACTTGGCTTCACGAATACTCTCGATCTTATTCATATCTGTCAAAACAAATGGTGACATACGATTAGAATCGCCGTTTTACGGAAATCTTGAGTTAATTTTAATAAACCATTGGACCTTCTCGGAATACCCAAATCTAGACTGATTTAAAAAATTTCAGTTTCATAATACAGCAGACACAACCTATTCATAACATCAGATTAAATTTTTGGCTCAAAACCAGAAAATCCTATGAAAAGTTGGAAAATAGTACGAACGGGTCTGGAACCTTTTATACCTTTCCTATTTCTCCCAAAATAATTGTAATACTCTTAATAAATCATTATATATTGTTCTATAAATCATCAAATTACTCATTTTTTGAAAAGCTTCCGAAAAATATTTTGAGAGCGCTACGGAACGATCCTGAATCCTCCAAACCTTTATGGTATCAATAAAATATCATTATATCATCATAATTAACTCATAACTATCATTACAATCAACAAAATATTGACATACATGAAACTCAGTTTTACCGGAAACTCGCATAACCCACCGGATCGATCTAATTCCTTTCGATTTCAATTTCTATCATAAGTTGATAATATAATTTGTTGGTAGATGAAATTTCTACTGCATATCCTTCATAAATTTTGTGATAGAAAATATGATATCACGAGTCTGTCAGAGTATCTGATATAAGAGTATTTTCTCAAAATTTGTCATAAATTATCTGTCAAAGTATGTATTTTTTCACGTGTGAACACATGACAGAAATTGCAAGATAGAAAAATTTCCAAGCATAAATGATGAAAATAATTTTTTTTTTCCACAAATTCCCGCTATTATTTTAAAATATTGAAAAAATACATTTAAACTTTCCCCTTAAAATTATTGGGCCAAAACTTTCCATTATTCGCGCCAAATATTATCGGTTAATATGAAATTTATGTCATTAAACAATGATAGAACCAAATTTTGGCACCATTTAATCTTCACAGTTGTAGGACAATTATTAAAAATCAAAAAATCTTGAAAGTCATTCGTGATAAAAATATTACAAACATTGATTGTCAATGTAGATATTTTTTTGGGCCAACATAAGTATTACGCTCACCTCTAAAAGGGATCAAAGTGTTATTCTCTCATATAAAAATAATATTTTTTTTTTTTTTTGTTAAATAAATTCATCATCAACGACATCTACAACATCAACAACAACTTATTTACATCACCAACATACCAAAAATAATTCATTATTTTAAGTGATATATAGGGTTTTATTAATTATTCACAACACAACACCATCATTTTTTACCTTGATACACTTGAATCTTGCTCAAATCTGTACTCTCAAGCGTGTATTAACCCTTCAGTGCTTGCTTTGCTCTTGTTTGCCCACAGGTTTTATCTTGGATCAAGTAAAATTTCTTGCTTCCCCTTTTTCTAGTCACTGCAACAACAAGGAGGAAAATGGTGAATTTTCTTTTCTTTATTCTTTATTCTTTATATATTTTTTGTGTAAATAATAGGGAAAATGTTTGACATTTCAATAAACCTGATATTTTCTTTAACAATAGACCTGCCCAAATCTATTGAAAATGGACCTCCATTTCACTTTATTTCTTAGCCTAAAATTGCCTTACAACAAGCCCAAAAATTGCCCTTTAATGAGCCTAATTCTTCGGCTCATTCTACTGCAACATCGATAGGTCCATTAGGCCCAATTTTATATAAAGCCCACTAGCCCACCTAAGCCGAGTCTAGGTTCCAAATTATTATTCCTTGTAAATTTAGAAAATTTATATTCTAAACACCGTAATGCTAGTTTAACTATATCGTAAAATTACAGCGGTCACATTTCCGTCACTATTTTAAAAGTTTGAAAAAATAATTTAAATTTTCCACCTAAAATAATTGGGCCCAAACTTTCCGCGTTATTCGTCCCAAATATTACCCGTTAATATGAAATTTATGTGATTAAACAATGATAAAATCAAATTTTGGCACCACTCAATCTTCACAATTGTAGGACATATATTAATTAACAAGAAAACTTGAAAGTCAATCGTGATAAAAATATTACAAACATTGAGTGTCAATGTAGATATTTTTTTGGGCCAACATAGATATTACCCTCAACTTTAAAAGAGATCATGGTAAGATTCTCTCATATAAAAATAATAATTTATTTGATTTTTTTTTTTTTGTTAAATAAATTCAATATTGACTGCACCATAATTTGCTAAATGTTTAATATGTGATAAGTGGTAAATATATCACTATTTTCCACTCATTTGACCTAATATTTTGTTTAGTTTATTGAGTTTTGTAAATATTTTGATGTGTTTTCTGTCATTTTGTAGATAAATAAAGTTTCAGGACTCTCTGAAAGCAATTTGGGGCCAAAACAGTGAAAAAATGACCGCAAATGGCAAAATCGTTATTTAGCGCGTCGCGACCACTAACGTGCGCCGCAGCTATGCTAACGTGTGCCGGGACACATTGACCAATCAGAGGGATTTTGCTAAAATGCGCCGGATGCTAACCTGCGCCGAATTTGCTAACAAGTGTCTGCCACGTGTCAACATCACATCTGATCATGCTAACGTGCGTCGTGCCACGTGTCACGATCACATGCTGCCGACAATCATCATCGACGCTAAAATGCGCCTGCCACGTGTCAACATCTAAGCGAATCACGCTAACGTGCGCCGGGACACGTGTCGCCATCACATGCTGTCGACACTAATAATTCAGCCGCCGACGTAAGCGTGACACGTGTCACGATCTCGCGAAGCCAATCTGATACGTGTCAATGATCTACGCGCGTCGCGACGCGCAGGGCCTATCGACGCCTATAAATTCAGCTCGAGATTTCAGTTTCAGATGTATCTTCCTCTCTGAATTCTCTGATGTAAAAAAGGAGTTTGTATCTAGTTTTCTTTAAATTTCAGTTTTGTAATTAATTTTATTTACTTTCTGTAATAGTAATTTACTTTCTTTACTTTTTCATTTTTACTATTCAGCTATGATGAGGTAACTTCCCCCTGCTAGGGTGAATGGTAAAACTTTTATTACTGCTATTTAGATTAATCTCCCTTAATTATAATATATTCACTATTTAAAACTTGACTTAATAAGGATACCGCTATATTGGTCGGTTGGTAATCAATTATAAATTGGTTTTAACCTGACTAAGCATGGATACCGCCTGGTTGGTCGGTTGGTAATTACCGCCTATATGGTTGGTTTATGGACAAATAATGATACCGTCTTTATGGTCGGTCGGACTTAATTTGACTTAATTAGGTTACCGCCTATATGGCTGGTTGGTAATATCACACAAGTTAATATATTATATTAAGGGAGATATCTAAAATAGTAATGATAAAAGTGGATCCTTTAACCCTAGCATTTTCTTTTATTGTATTTTTCTTTATTTACTTTCCAGTATTTTACTTTTCAATATTTTATTTTATGTCTTTTATTTTTAAGTTGTTACTAGCCCTAATTATGAGTCGTAACTAAGTTAGTTATCTGGGGATGTGATGAATTCTAATATCACCGGTTTATAAGGGGTTATTTTATAGTTTGAGTAATTCAAAGGTTTATTTATTAAGTCTTAAGTTTAATGCTTCTTGTTAACTGACCATTAATAAGTTTGATCTGGTAAACTTAAAATAAACTTGACGAGAGAATTTTAGGTTTTAGCCCTATACTTAATAGCTCACGATCTTCCTTGAGGATAGATAACCCTTTAATAGATTTCCTTACAGGATAGACCTATACCTGTCGGGCGGGGGTAACCATAATTGGAACTTAATCTTAATAAATCCAGGTAATTTGGTTGACATAGACATATGGTTCAATTGAGTTATACTGGGTATTTGCATCTGACCATCGATAGAGGCTTTTGCATAATTTCGTGTTCCAGGTTAGTAAACCGATATATTACACCAACATGAAATAATCACTTCATCTTTAAAAAGATATTGGAAGAAATCACAACCCCGGATAGTTTTATAAATTTGAATTTTCCTATACCTACTTTCGCGCAATTTTTTTTACTTGTTTTTAAGTTTAAAGTAATCCCTCAGTCAATCAATCAATCTGTTAGATACTAGTAATCATTTGGCCTCATAAAAATTAATAGCTTAGGTTTTAAGTCCTCGTGGGATCGATATTTTTTATACTACTTGAACGATACGTGCGCTTGCGTTATACGCGTGTGATCTCACACCGGTCAATATGAAAAATTATTTCATTAGAAATGATACAAATGTATAATTGTTTTTTCTTCAACAAACTCATGTGACATATTATATGATTATTACACATGTCTCATACTATTTATTTTATTTTTTGAGTTTGTATACAAATAATCATTTATTAATCACCTCACGCATCAGTAGGAAACCTGCAGCATGCATAGAGATATTGATATCAATTGATAGCAACACTACGGAGTACAACGGTCTCCACCGTGAGACCTGGCCCAAATCCGAACATGACACCCCATTCGAGGCCTTCACCGGTGGTAGACTTGCCTTCCTCAATGGACTTCTTCCTCATCTCATCAAGTATAAACAGGACGCTTGGACCCCACATGTTGCCATATTCGCTCAACACATGCCAGCTCGCTCTCATTCTCTCTTTTGACAAGCCAAGCTTCTCTTCCATCATTCTAAGAACTGCAGGACCACCAGGATGAACTATGTAAAACAGCGAGTTCCAATCATTAATACCAAATGGAGTGAATGTATCACGACAACATTGCACAATGTTGTTCCCAATGACCTGAGGCACTGTTCTGGATAAGTAATATTTCATTCCCATTTCCCTTATATGTCCCACAATTCCATCCTCTGAATCAGGGATTGTTGTTTGATTTGCTGAGACAATATTGAAAATTGGACGTTCTGTGCTTGTATCTAGGTCGGCTCCAACAATGGCAGCTGCAGCGCCATCAGAGAAAATAGCATTTCCCACAAGAAGATCAAGGTACGTTTCAGATGGTGCCTGAAAACACACTACCATCAGTTCAACGCAGACTATGAGAACACGGCTACCACTACCATTGTTCTCGGCAATATCCTTGGCAAGACGAAGGGCGGTAGCGCCAGCGAAGCATCCTTGTTGATAAATCATAGTTCTTTGAACATATGGTGGAAGCCCCATGATCTTGGCCAGGTGATAATCAGCGCTCGGCATATTTACTCCGGAAGATGTACAAAATATGAGATGTGTGAGCTTTGACATAGGCTGGCCCCATTCTTTGATGGCCTTAAGTGCTGCTTCTTTCCCGAGTTTTGGTACTTCTTCAACCATAATTTCTTGGCGTGCGTTAAATGATGGAGCGTTCAAGATACCGATATTTGGGTTCTCTTTGATAACATCTTCAGTCAAGTACATGTGACGTTTCCTTATCATTGATTTCTCACCTGCATAATCTTCTTTAATGAGTTGTATGATCATTATTAAAACAACATAGTTAAAAAAAAAAAAAACCACAAGCTTTCCGATTTGATCTTATTAGATTAATTAAAATATACAAAAAATAAAAAAAATATCTCTTCATCCAACATATGTATAACAAATGAAAAAAATTCAATTGGAACATAAAAACGTGACTGAAATGAATGAAAGAAGTGGAATGAGGTGAAAATGTTCATCTAAATATACTTACACATTCGTTTGAACTTGTCTTTTAGTGGAGTCATATGCTCGCTTTTGGTAACACGGAAGTAGAAATCTGGATATTCGGCCTGATAGAAAATGTTGGGTGGATTTGCAGTCGCGATTGCTAGAACTGCAGCCTGCCTACTCCCCGGGTTATTTTTTATTGACGCCATTTTTTGCTGCTACTGTAATTTGATTTCTAGAATTTTTTTACACAACTTTTTATGAGATGATATCTGAGTTCCTTCGTTTTTATAGGCCCAGGCGTCTGTGCTCTATGTTTAATTTAAGTTAAATTTAAAACTAAATTATTTTCATATGCACTCGGCTGGTCATTTTTACGTTATGTAATTGAGAAACTGAGGTATCCAAAATATAGGGAAATTAAAAACGTGATCTTAGCAAAATAAAATATTCTAGTTTAGACAATCTTTTTTACGTACGTTCCCTCACTAATTAGGTGTATCTGTTTTCTTTAATAAAAAAGGGAAATAGTAAATCTTTCATTACTGTCCAATTCAAAAAATAGGGAGGACTAGAGGAATAAGGAAAATTTTAAATAAGGTAATTCTCTCCCATTTTATTGATCAATTAGTATCCTCTGTCAACTAACTTGCAATAATGCTAGACATAGGAAATTTTTTTCATTTTTCGAATAAATTATTCGATATCATAAATCAATAATTTATTTACTACAAGAAAATAGTTATTTACTAACTGATAATTCGGTCGGTAAATAATAGATTTCGGTCGGAATGATATATTACCGAACTATTACCGACCACAATATTATGTCGGTAAATGTCTCGTCCGTACTAAAATATTGACCGAATTTATTGTCGTTGGTAATTTATCGACCGATGATGATCGGCTAATATATAGATATTTATCGCCCCTTTATCTTAATGTTTTGTGGGTGATATCAAGTTTTATGAGCGCTTTGATGTATTTTGCGTGCGGTTTACAGGTCAAAATAATATCACGACTCAACGGAATCAACAAGGAATGAGAATTGCAAGATACAGAGCAAATCGGACCATATTTCGGAGTCAAAATGCGCGTCGTGATGATGGATAGCGCATCGAGACGCACCAATGAATAAAATCATGCCAGAATATGAGAAGCCGGTCGCGTCGCGACGCCCAGCAAGAAGCGTCCTGACTCGTCGTCGTGACCAGTACGAGTTGCGAAGCAAGGAAAGACCTCCAGGACCTCCTATATAAGTAGGAATTCGTCCCAAAACCTAAAAACAAAATTCATAATATATTTTGGAGCCTCAAAGAGCATAGAAGAACGCCTAGAGTAAAGCAAGAATGAGTGCATCAACGAGAGTTGGATTTTGAAGTCGAAGACTGCAAATGAGAGTTCTTTCTTCCATTTACTCTTTACTTTATATTTTATAAGTTCTTACTTTGTAACAATGATTAGCTTGTGTTTATTATTTATCATCAGTAGCTAGTTTGTTAAATCTTGGGTTGTAATGAATCTTAAGAAAATTTAATTACTTTAATTGCATATTTTTATTCCTTTGGGTTTGTTATTTATTATTCTCTATGCTTTGATGCTTATTTTATTTGTTTGGTCATTAATAGAATAATCTTGGTAAATCCTTAGGAACGTGAAAAAGGAAATTTGGATTAGCAGTGTGAATAATAGCGTGTGATTTATTCGTTGAATAGATTTCTCTACATGATGGAAATATATATACAGGGCATGCGTAGCCACTATTAGAACTGACTTTAAGGAACTCGATTTAATTTAATTAACATAGACATATAGTTAATTGGTTTAAATCCGAATATATTTACATGACCATCGAAAGAGGCTTGTGAATAATTTAGCATTCTAGGTTACAACAATCCAATTGAATGACAAGTGCTTGAACCCATTGCGTGCATGTTTATGTGAAGTTACAACACTAGATTCTTTTATCTATAAGGTTTTTCAACGTTTGTTATTTTTTATTTGTTTAGTTTTAGTAAATTTCGATAATTCAACTCTCATTCTCAATATTTTTGTTTTAAGTTAAGTAGGTTAGTCTTGATATTAATAAGATAAATATTAAGTCCCTATGGGTTCGACATCCGACTAAAAGTAACAATATTATTTGAGCGATACGTGCGCTTGCGTGCTAAATTTTATAAAATCGTGATCAAGTTCTTGGCGCCGTTGTCGGGGACTTAATTTATTTTTCTTTATTAATATTAGAACAACAATCTACTTGCTTAGCTAAACACCGATTCTATTTTCTTTTTATCTTTGTTTTTTCAGGTGGTCGAATTTTTTGGAAATGGTGATCGACCACCATTCACTTTTTTGTATGAATATTTGATATTTACGCAATATAATATTTATTTTATCATGGTTATTTATTTATTTATATGGTAAAACTCTTACTTTTATTTATATATTGTAAATCTAAGAGTTAGATTACTCTAAGAGTTAGAGATTTCGAGTTACACTCGGAACCTTATATGAATTTAGTAAATACCCGAGAGTTACAACATATGGTGATATAGTTGCAAGAGTTGCAAATGGTGTTGAGAAATATCACGCATTATCTTAAATATAAATTATTCATGGTCTAGATATATTGACATGGGTCGGTCATTATATTGGTAAGACTAGTGCATTGTCTATATATGTAATGGACATATAGTTTTTCTCAACAGACTGTGAGCTTAGCGGAAGTTCGTATAGAAATGCAGATATTCATTAGTTGAATGAGTATTGAACAAACTCATAAAACATGACTAATAGATATTCCATAAAACTGTCAATAGTTATTGTTGACGGCTGATTTTGGTCTCAGGGGCAATATTGGAATATTACTCCCGAGATAATCCTCCCTCAATAGTGAATTTGTTTGGTTATGGGGGACCAAAAGCAAACTTAGCAAAAGACAGATAATTACGCCAATCGAAAAAGAGATTTAACGTGGTTCGGTGGATTTGGATCCGACCTACGTCCACGGGCACAAACGGGATGATATTTTTATTACTCAAACAGGCTTCTCAGCTCTTTTTTGTGTTTACAAGTCAGAGCTTGATGATTCTGATCTCAACTCTCAATGCTCCCCACTTGTTCCCTCTTATGCACACTCTACCCTTCTATTTATAATAGTGAAGAAATCAGATTCCTTCCCCTACAAGAATTTCCTAGTTGAAATACTTTCATTTTCCCATAAAGATTCATAGTCAAAACTATTCCATTTTCCCATAAGGATTCCTAATCAAAACTACCTTTACTTTCTTTATCCTACTAAGACTCTGTCTCACCAGTTTTCTCCATGAAAATATGATAACTTGTCATCTTATCCACAAGAATAGGGTGTCATCTTTTGGAGCATATCTCGCTATCTGGTCGGTCTTTATGAGGTCGGTCATGATAGTTCTTTGAACTGAGAATGCTGCTGTCGATCTGATAATGCCCGGTCATCCGATCTCAAGTGCTCGTCCATTTAGTATAAAGTGCTCGGCCTCTTACCGTCAAGTTGTCGGGTCGGCTTTAACGGTCTCGATCAATGGAGTTACCCCTTTTACCCCTGTCGTGCTGCTTAAATAACATAGTGCCTGAAAACACCATCAACATCTGTCCCCTAGTTCTCGGTTCCAACGAGTATGCAAGTTGGTGCCGGGAACTATATAAAGATGGTGTGCTAATCGCCTTGCTGGTGGTCGATCGAGAAATCATAGAGAAATTGCCTTCGCCATCAACTAAGTATTCTATTTCTATCTTCATATCCTCGGTTATTGGAGATGCTGACCCTATTCAGAACGATTCTCCCCATCAAAGCAAATTGCTTACTTGGGTCGTTCCCTCAGAAGATGAAGTTCCTCTTGTTGTCCAAACTAAAAATGACTACTCCTCTGTAATATCTGTACCAGAGATTTGGAGGTCATGACCCCTGACTGATCCAATCTCGATTGTGAGGAGAAAATTTTGCCTCTGAGCTAACGATGATGTGCTCGGTGGCATGTGATCCTGTCTCAAGCTGTGAGCGATGCTCGGACTTGGGGGAATGTTACGTCTCCAGTCCGAAGGGCTGATTCGGTGGGGCGTAACCCGACCCTGAATGAAGAGAGGCACTTGGACCTGAGGGAATGTTACGTCCCCAGTCCGAAGGGCTGATTCGGTGGGGCGTACCCCGACCCCGAGCTGAGAAAGGCACTTGGACCTGAGGGAATGTTACGTCTCCAGTCCGAAGGGCTGATTCGGTGGGGCGTAACCCGACCCTGAATGAAGAGAGGCACTTGGACCTGAGGGAATGTTACGTCCCCAGTCCGAAGGGCTGATTCGGTGGGGCGTACCTCGACCCCGAGCTGAGAAAGGCACTTGGACCTTGGGGAATGTTACGTCCCCAATCCGAAGGGCTGACTCGGTGGGACGTACCCCGACCCCGAGCTGAGAAAGGCACTTGGACCTGGGGGAATGTTACGTCCCCAGTCCGAAGGGCTAACTCGGTGGGACGTACCCCGACCCCGAGCTGAGAAAGGCACTTGGACCTGGGGGAATGTTACGTCCCCAGTCCGAAGGGCTGACTCGGTGGGACGTACACCGACCCCGAGCTGAGAAAGGCACTTGGACCTGGGGGAATGTTACGTCCCCAGTCCGAAGGGCTGACTCGGTGGGACATACCCCGACCCCGAGCTGAGAAAGGCACTTGGACCTGGGGGAATGTTACGTCCCCAGTCCGAAGGGTTGACTCAGTGGGACGTGCCCCGACCCCGAGCTGAGAAAGGCACTTGGACCTGAGGGAATGTTACGTCCCCAGTCCGAAGGGCTGACTCGGTGGGACGTACCCCGACCCCGAGCTGAGAAAGGCACTTGGACCTGGGGGAATGTTACGTCCCCAGTCCGAAGGGCTGACTCGGTGGGACGTACCCCGACCCCGAGCTGAGAAAGGCACTTGGACCTGGGGGAATGTACGTCCCCAGTCCGAAGGGTTGACTCAGTGGGACGTGCCCCGACCCCGAGCTGAGAAAGGCACTTGGACCTGGGGGAATGTTACGTTCCCAGTCCGAAGGGCTGACTCAGTGGGACATACCCCAACCCCGAGCTGAGAAAGGTACTTGGACCTGGGGGAATGTTACGTCCCCAGTCCAAAGAGGTAGACTCGGTGGGACGTAACCTGAACCCGAGTGAAGAGAGGCACTTGGACCTGGGGGAATGTTACGTCCCCAGTCCGAAGGGCTGATTCGGTGGGGCGTACCCGACCCTGAATGAAGAGAGGCACTTGGACCTGAGGGAATGTTATGTCCCCAGTCCGAAGGGCTGATTCGGTGGGGCGTACCTCGACCCCGAGCTGAGAAAGGCTCTTGGACCCGAGGGAATGTTACGTCCCCAGTCCGAAGGGCTGATTCGGTGGGGCGTACCTCGACCCCGAGCTGAGAAAGGCACTTGGACCTGGGGGATGTTACGTCCCCAGTCCGAAGGGCTGACTCGGTGGGGCGTACCCCGACCCCGAGCTGAGAAAGGCACTTGGACCTGGGGGAATGTTACGTCCCCAGTCCGAAGGGCTGACTCGGTGGGACGTACCCCGACCCCGAGCTGAGAAAGGCACTTGGACCTGGGGGAATGTTACGTCCCCAGTCCGAAGGGCTGACTCGGTGGGACGTACCCCGACCCCGAGCTGAGAAAGACACTTGGACCTGGGGGAATGTTACGTCCCCAGTCCGAAGGGCTGACTCGGTGGGACGTACCCCGACCCCGAGCTGAGAAAGGCACTTGGACCTGGGGGAATGTTACGTCCCCAGTCCGAAGGGCTGACTCGGTGGGACGTACCCCGACCCCGAGCTGAGAAAGGCACTTGGACCTGGGGGAATGTTACGTCCCCAGTCCGAAGGGCTGACTCGGTGGGACGTACCCCGACCCCGAGCTGAAAAGGCACTTGGGCCTGGGGGAATGTTACGTCCCGAGTCCGAAGGGTTGACTCAGTGGGACGTACCCCGACCCCGCTGAGCTGAAAGGCACTTGGACCTGGGGGAATGTTACGTCCCCAGTCCGAAGGGCTGACTCAGTGGGACATACCCCAACCCCGAGCTGAGAAAGGTACTTGGACCTGGGGGAATGTTACGTCCCCAGTCCAAAGAGGTAGACTCGGTGGGACGTAACCCGACCCCGAGTGAAGAGAGGCACTTGGACCTGGGGGAATGTTACGTCCCCAGTCCGAAGGGCTGATTCAGTGGGTCGTACCCGACCCTGAATGAAGAGAGGCACTTGGACCTGAGGGAATGTTATGTCCCCAGTCCGAAGGGCTGATTCGGTGGGGCGTACCTCGACCCCGAGCTGAGAAAGGCACTTGGACCTGAGGGAATGTTACGTCCCCAGTCCGAAGGGCTGACTCGGTGGGACGTACCCCGACCCCGAGCTGAGAAAGGCATCGATCTCGGCGGTACAAGAGCAGACCCGAGCCGGAAAGAGATATCGGTCTCGGCGGTACAAGAGTAGACCCGAGCCGGAAAGAGACATCGATCTCGGCGGTACAAGAGCAGACCCGAGCCGGAAAGAGACATCGGTCTCGGTGGTACAAGAGCAGACCCGAGCCGGAAAGAAAACATCTGACCTCGGCGGAATGAGAGCAGACCTTTTTGGGATCCGTTGCCTTTCTTGCAACTCTACAAGGGTCACTACAAGCAAGGCTCTTCTTAATACATCCTCTCTGCATCTCAGCATTCCACGCATCCGACCGGATGACTTCCGCTATCAACTTGGTCGACCTAAAAAACCGAATGGTCTATGTACACACTGAGATAGCCTTCTTTCACCAAGTCTTCCACCTGCTCCCGCAGGTCTCTGCACCCGTCCGTTGCATGTCCTCTGGAGTTGTGATGTATGCAGTAAGCCTTTTGGTTCTTCTTGTTCGGGGGAAATCTTCTTGGTCGGGTTCTACTAAGAGGCATTTCCCCTGAATCTCCATGACAATTTGTCCCAGTGGTTTCTTTAGGGGAATGTATGCATCTTCCCCGACCACATGGTTTACTTGGGTCGGCGCCCTTCTCTCTTGGTTGTCTCGGTGCAGTGGTTTGAACTCCTTGTGTTTTGGGGGTGGTCTTCTGGATTCTCTTTCTACGCGGCAGGGGGCGCCCTCTCTTGTGGTCCTTTGACTTGAGATAGCACGGTGGTTTTGTGAGCGATCCTCTATGCCTGATACCATGCATGTCAGAGACTTTTCATGGTCTGGCCTTTGGATGACTGTTAGGTATAGACCGATGCTCACGAAGATCGGTGTGTATTAAGATGAGGATTCTTCAGTCCATATGGTTGGATTATGTTCCCAGAAATTTTTCAGAGTATATTCCGGAAATCTTTTGGCCAAAAGTACGTCGAAGAAATTGTTTCTTTGACATTATGAATAATATTGAAAGGAGTTTTTCATATATTATTTATTAATGGAATATAAGGATGAAAAGTTTCATATATTGAGTAGATAAGGTTTTGACAGTATAACTATAACCTTACTCAATTGGAAACGGTAATGACGAAGGGATTATACATTAGCGTTTTAACCTCGACTTGTATGGTTCGACATGTCGTGTTGTTTTAGTCATGATTTGTAGATGGGCCGACCTTTTTACATATATATATACAAGTATATGAGATATATAAGTATATATATAAGTAACAACCGAACGTGAGCCTATAGAGTTTCATTATATTGAGTTTACTCACTGAGCACTATGGCAACCTCTCGTCAAATATTGACAAAGTATTTTTAGGTATTTATGATTAAATTGTTTAATCCGATAATTCATGAGATGAATTTAATTAATTAATTTTATATCAAGAGTTGATATAAGTTTACTGTATAATAAATGTAAATTTGATTTACATTAAATTAGTAATTAATTAGTAAATTAATTTAATTGCTAAATTAATGTACAAAATTAATTACTTGGTTTATACAAATAAAGATTTTAATTAATTAAGGTAACTAAGTTAAAGCAATTGAATAATTTTGGTTAATGTAACTAAAGCTTTTAATTGTAATTTAATTACATTGGTTGGTGAGATATTTTTGTTTTAACTTTGGTTAAGTTAATTTTTGAAATAAGTGATGTAGAGAAAAGATGCTCCTATACCATAGTTAAATTAAATACCATTGTTAATTAAATGGATATGGATATGGTTTGGTTTTGGTTAATTAATTTTAATAAAAACAAAATTACAAAAGGATAACACACTCCACTTTTGCTTTATTGCCGACTGCCAAACAAAAACACAAAAAAAGGAAAGCAAATTTTTTTCTTTGGCTTGCTCACTGCCGAGCATTAGAAGGAAAATAATTGTTTTTTGGATCTCAAAATCCAAGCCTAATCTCACCAAAAATTACCCAAACATATAATCAAGTCCATGGAATTAATCCTTAATAGTTGAGGGTTAATTTGTGTGCTTGATGTATTGATTTTTCCTAGGGTTCAAGAGTTGATTTTGGGGAAAATCTTGATTGCCATTCTTGAGTGATCAAACCACATTTTGATCACAAAGACTTGTTCTTGAGGAGCTCAATTTGGTAGAGTTTGAAGGAGTTCAAATCTTGGAGGATTTGGAAAAGCTTGGAGGCAAAGATTCAACAAATTGGCAAGGGTTGAAAGCTTGTTGGTAAAATTTAATTTGTAAATTTTATTGTTCATTTTATTGTTGATTTGTTGATGATTATTGTTGAAAAAAATTGTTGTGGATTTGTTGGATTAATTGAAAGCATGTATGTGAGGATTTGAAGCATTCAAGTGTTGGAAGAATTAATATATAGTTGATGTATTAAATTTTGTATGCTTGGAGTAATTTTTCAAGTGTTGGAAATTGTTGTGTATAATTAGATTAATTTTTAAGTGTTGGAAATTAATTTGTGTATGCTTTAATGATTTATCAAAAGTTGATAAATGTATTAAAGTGTGTTGAAAATTTTTAATTAGCTTATGATAATTTTTAATGCATGGAAAATATTTTTAATGTATTTGAAAATTGTAAGTTGAATAAAAATTTGCCCACTGTTTTAGGACTACCGATTATAAAAAAAAATAAAAAAAAAAATTTATTCGCTTGGGATTTGATCTCGGCGAGTTTCACTGCACTCGGTTTTGTCCGTTCCTCACTCAACAAGTGGTATCAGAGTGATACGTGCTTCTAATTGTTCATGTTCCTTATAATTTTTCTCAATGTTATAAAATGCCCATGCATACATTTAATTGTGAATTACATGCTTTAGGCATTTTTGGACATGCATACATTTTACATATTTGTATGCATTTGACTTTGGAAAAATCTCTACTCTATATCATTAAGTGTCATTATTTTAGTTGAAAATATAACATGGTTCAGCTTGTCTATACAGTGTTAGTGAAACCATTGTGATTATTCCCAATATTGCTAAAGCGTGAGGGATTGGTTATAATGTTTTGTAATATTCCGGTTAAGCACGAGATGAGACGAATTTAAGAGAAAGTATTATCCAATATTGCTAAAGCGTGAGGTTAATATTAGTATCTTACTTTCGGCAATAGACAAGTTGATCTAAAAATTGAACTATCCAATATTGCTAAAGCGTGAGGATGAGATTCAATTAGAACTGAATGTAAGAGTTGCATGAGATGCAATTGACAATAATTGTCTACCTTCTCGAATTTACAATGGTCAATATTGCTAAAGCGTGAGACTTGCGTAAATGTCAAGAATGATCTACTTTGCATTGTGAGTTTTAAGAGTTAAATTTATGTATTCTTGTTTGTAGAGATTATAAAGAATATGCAAAATAATGCGATGGCACTTTATAGAAAAAGTAAATCCATATTCTATTTAGTGTTTTATCATGATATTTCAATATTAATTTATGCTTTATTTTATCCTTGTGTAGATAGAATGTCTGTGTCGAACCCACTTTCATGTATACTTGATACGCATAAGCTCCAGGGTGCTGTTAACTATAATGTTTGGCTTATGAATCTCCGTATTCTTTGCCAAGCGGAGCAACTTGAATATGTTCTAGATCGTCCAATGCCCGTAAGGGTTTCAGATGATGCTTTAGATGAAGAACGTTAGACGTTTAACAGATGGAAGGATGATGATCGGAAAGTCCGGTCATACATCTTGGGATCTATGGTACCGAAACTACAAAGGAAGTACATGCCGATGCTTGATTCCGGATCCATCTTGTTGCATTTGAAGGAACTATTCAGTGATCGACCTCAGGTATAGATGTATAGGGTGGTTGTCGAGATTTTTCATACTTTCCTCCCAGAGGGAAAACCTGTTAGCCCACATCTGATAAAGCTAATAGATTGTATCGAAGAGCTCGAAAGGATGGATATTCCTATTGACAATCGCCTCGGGAATAGTGTGATTCTCGCGTCTCTTCCTAAGTCCTTCAAAGACTTTATAGTTAACTTTAACATGCATAAGATGCTTCCTACCTATTCTGAGTTGCACAATATATTGCTGACAGCTCAAGATGACATGAACAAGAATAGTTATGCATTCATGATCACTGGTGTTTCTTCTTCTGGACCTTCTCAGGCTTCTCAAAAGCCGTCTGGGAAGAAACAGAAAAAGAAAAAGAAAGTCAAAGGTAAAGGTCCAAAGGTTTCTTCCACATGGGTTTCTAAGCCAAAGTTGAAGACGGATGTTGTAAAAGGAAAATATTTCCAATGCGGCATACTTGGACACTGGAAACACAATTGTCCAAAGTATTTAGCTTCTTTGAAGAAAGCTCCCTCAGGTATTTGCTTTCCTATTATTGTCATTACACTTGCTTTTGATTCTAGTTCAACTTGGGTGTTAGACACCGCTTGTCCTTCTCATATCTGTAATTCGTTATAGGATCTGAGGGTAACTAGAAAACTAAAGCCGGGAGAGATCCAGCTGCGAGTAGGGAATGGAGATTCTCTACATGTTGAAGCAGTAGGAATTTTGTTTTTGAAACTCTCTGATGAATGTAATATAACACTTAATAACTGTTATTTTGTGCCGACTATGATACGACAAATCATCTCACTTCATGTACTTGACAGCGAAGGATTTCATATAAATATTAAAGATGGTCTTTTGAATTTATATGATAATATGAATGTTTTTCTTGTTTCATGTCCCATGGTTGATGGTCATTACATTCTAACAAAAAGTCGTGATGTCTTTAATATAGAGAAATCTAAAAGGAAAATATCAGAAGAAATAAATAACACAGAACTTTGGCATATGAGATTAGGTCATATAGGCATAAAACGCCTAACCAAACTAGTTAAGGATGGTGTGATATCGGATCTAACCATAGAACCTTTACCAGTTTGTGAATATTATATTCAAGGTAAAATGACCAAATCCTTATTTAGTGGTGCTGGACACCGTGCTAATGATTTATTGGAACTTGTGTATGTTGGTTTCTATAATATGTCCCAAGGAAAGATTAAGCATTTGAAGTACAACATTGAATATATATATAAGATGAAGTATGGCGGAATCATACTTACATTGCTTTAGTGATGAAGAAAATCAAACCAAAATGGAAGCTCCAAGGTTGGGATGATTCGACCAAGATGAGAAAAGGTGGAAAGCTCCAAGCTTTGTGTATTCCTTGCTCTATGATGGTTTCCCTATCACCTCTTTTGATCCCTTGTAAGGTGCTAGCCTTGCATGTGAGTATATGTTCCAAACAACCTCAATATCTTCAAGTTTTAGACAACAAAATGAAGAAGATGGAGAGCAAAAACTGCATGCAGTTTTCGGCAATGTGAGAGAGAAAATAGAGTTTTTGTTACCAAAAATCAATTTATATTTATGCCATAATGTTTATTAAATTAATAATAAAATTATGACACCAACCATGCAATGGCTTAGAGTGTCAAACACTCAAATTCCATGCAAAAACAATTGAGTGTATTGTACACTATCACCATGCAATGCATCATCAATAAAATAATACATATAATGACATGTGTCATGTGGGCCCCACACGTTTCCAAATGAAAGTGGGCCCACATGCACTCACGCGTTCGGGTTCGATATTTCCGAATACCGAACTTACGTCGCGACGTTAATTAAATCGAATTAAATAAATAATCGCGCCTAGCGAAATTATTGTTTACGTCGCTAACGAATTAATTCTAAATTAACTCGTATGCCCGAATTAAAATCTAATTTTAAATTTCGCGTCGAAATCGAATTTCGATTATTATATCGAATATAATAATTTTCATCGATTAATTCCAAATAATAGCTCTCTCTCTAAATAAGGCACTTTATCCGAGATAAGTGTTCTTCCTCGCAATTAATCCAAGATTAATTAAGTCCGAATCAAATATCATAGTGAATCTTCAGGAAGCGACCCAAGAGATCTCCGGATATGTTGGCAGTAAATACGGTCGTCAGATAATCCGAACACGCACGTACCTCGTACTACGTTCTTACCGATTCACAAGACAAGGTTGGCTTCTAGCAAAGCGCCATGCCTACCCAATTCTCCAGAAATATTCTTATAGGAATATAAGATCTATATCAAGCGTAGTATACCGTAGTATTGCGTACATCGATCCAGTATCGGATGATCACATGCTAGGCCTGGGGCTGGAGATGTGTCTGCCCCATACGAAACATATATCGGACATCAAGCAACTAGTCTCTTTAAATCGGACAATCCTGACCTAGTCATATTGTCCCAACGGTTGCAACCTTTTATAGAGTACTAGTTCTGTGTCCTGCGTGATCATCACCTCCATATGTCTGAAGCGATACTTCCATCTTGACATCACATCCAGTACACTACGATTCTCGATAAACCCAGAAGAGGTGTACACAGAACCGGTTAAGGTCCCAACCACCAAAACCAAAGTTTACCGATTGTCGCAAGTACTAGCGATGTAAGTCTCAGGTTAAGACCATATACACCTACCCTGATGCGGCCTCCCATAGACACCTAGACATACTACCAATGGGATTCCGCGGGGTCTATCCAGAGCGAAGCTGTTTCCGTACCATCGGTAAAACACAACCTCCTATCGCACTTGCATAAGTATCCAATACTTAAATATATGAGAACTATGCCGTTGTGCCCCTCACAACGTGCACAAGCGCAATACTAGTCTATTCCGCATTATCGATGTCCGATCTCGATAATACTCCGACTAGGGATATTTAATGATTAAACTTTATGGATTGATACTGTCTCATATCATTCTCAATCCAGTACTAATCATATGGACTTTCGCCATTTATAAATCAAAGTAAATAATATTACAAAACGGCAAAAGGCAATTTCATTATCACATAGTTAATTTTGTACAATATACAATATCATTTACAAACAGTGACGCTATGGGACACAATGTCTAACAGGATGTAGGGTTTTTAGGGAGTGAATCCCGGTAAACGCGCGGAAGCTGTGAAATCCGATTTTCAGATTTCAAAACTTTTTCCTCGGATTATTAAATAACATATTTATTTAACATTCCAATAATCAAATTATGAAAATAAATTCAATAAATCATATTTAAGTGATTTACCTACCGAAATACCCTTACTTTGTATTTGTTCCATTTTAGTAGTCCGAAATTGATCTAATCAATTTTGAAGATTCTAAATCATTTCCAAGATGAACTTATGATGTTCAAAACATCAAAACACCAAAATCACCAAAATCCCCAAAATTGACTCCAAGCCGTGAGCCTCACAAGGGGCGGTGGGGGGGGGGGGGGGTTTTGCATTTTGTCGTTTCATGCATCAAAACACATCAAGATGTAATCCATGATCATGAAACTTTATATGCATCATATACACACACAAATACACAACATATATGAAAGGCCCCAAATTTGGAATTGGTCATGAACCCTAATTGTTCAATTTCCACAAATTGGACAAATTAGACCAAATACATTAAATCATTATTATTACTTCAATCATCATCTTCCATCCAATCCAAGTCTCAACAATGAAACAACTCAAGATAAAATCTAGGTCATTTAAGAGTGGGTCAATAACTCTAGATTAGCAACATGGTTTCCAAAACCTTAAAAGAAAGCTTATTACTATAATAGTCATACACTTCCTTCATCACAACATGCTTTACACCTCCATCAAAACTCCATCAACAAAAACCACAAGGACAAAGAAAGAATAACCTAAGGATATCATATATTAAGAGCCTAGATCCTAAGAAAAATTTCCTTACTAATAGCAAGTTGGAAAAAACTTACTAAAATCAAGCTTTTCTTTGATCTTTCTTTCTTTCTCAAGCTTCCTTTAAGTCTCTTCAATGGAGTTTCTTTTTGTTTAAAGTGTATTAGGTTATCATGAAATGAAAAAATGAAAACAATATATACTTGTGCACAAATGGCCTTTGGCCGAAATTCACAAACATATATCAAGATCTTTCATTTCAAAATTATGTAATCAACTTGCATAAATATCTTAATACAACTTTATTAGATATTTATTTAAGTCAAAAAAAGCAACTAACATCATTTACTTTAAATATCCTAATGTAAGATATTTATATTTTAATTAATTTAATCATTTAATAATTAAATAATCAATTAATTAATCAAATACAAATATATTAAATATATGTATAATATTTACATTAAATATTAAAAACATATATTCATTTAGGATATAAGTCAAATAACTCATTTTGACTATTAATTAATGTGTATTTAAATTAATCAAGTATTAAATGTAAATACACAATAATTAGGCAAATGACTATCTAGTCCTTTTAGCACGTATCTTGCGTTTAACCTTTAAACGACTTTATAAATAATCAATATTATTTATAATGTTGCTCTAGTGCTCTACGAGTATGTTTCATTATTGAGACTCTCTAGATTCAGGTATATCCGTCACGAAATCAAATTTCGTGTCCATAATCTATCCACCCGTAGATTATGACGATCACGGATAATCTCGCTGAACCATACAGGTCGAGGTCATGGCAAATGTATAATTCCTCCGTCACAGGTATCCGGATAAATCCCAGAGATATAGATGTAAACGCCAAATCTCTATCGGGATTATCCAGTCGACTATTCTATTAGCAATCTAAAAAATAATGTTTAGAACTAGCTTCTAAACTTTACCACGGGCCCATGGTTTTATCTGATTGCTAATCATATGGACTACCTATGCTCCGATACACAGAACCGACGGATCCTATCTTGATACACATAGGACACCCTGAGGATCTATCTACAACACCCATGAACAGGCGGAGGTCTGATCTAAATAGATCGGTGATGTGACTGCCGTCTAAGTGTAGAAGATGTCTCATGTGCCCACAATGGCATCTCAAGTCTAAAATCACAAGTGCTACTCAACCCAAGAAGATCCTTATTGACGCTGGTGTACCATCCATTAAGAATCTTCGGTGAGTCGTTCAGTGTTTATCCGCTATAAACACCTACACGTCTATACTAGTCTCCAAGACTTATGGTTCATTGAGAAACCATTGGAATCATTTATTCCAGTATACGACATGTACCGGTCTCAACGGGTTTACTATACTGACCAAGTAGTGTAAACCTTGACCAGAAACTGTCTGAGAATGACAACGTCATGATACTTCTCAATGTCCGTTGCGACGCTTTTGCAACTGTATCATGACTAATCATTCTAGGGTCATTACATCTTTACCATATAGAAAGATAGATTATATTATAGAAACTGCATATATTATTTATAATAATAATGTTTTACAGAAGTATTTAACAGAAATACAACCGGGAATTGGCGCTCTGAGCACCAACCCCAACAACTTGTGCATTCCGATGTATGTGGTCATATAAATCATGCTGCATGGGTAGGTTTCAATACTTTGTAACTTTTATCGATGATTTATCATGATATGGTTATGTGTTTCTTATGAAACACAAATCGAAAATTTTTGAAAAGTTCAAAGAATACCGATTTGAAGTAGAGAAATAAACCGGAAAACTCTTGAAATGCCTTCGATCAGATCGGGGCGGTGAGTACATGAGCAGTGAGTTCGTGAGTTATTTAAAAGAGAATGAGATTCTCGCTCAATATGCTCCTCCAGGCACTCCAAAATACAATGATTTTTCAGAGAGGAGGAATCGAACTTTATTAGATATGGTTCGATAAATGATGAGTTTCACTGATCTACCAATATACTTGTGGGGCCATGCTCTAGACACTGCCGCTCATCTTCTGAACAAAGTTCCATCGAAAGCCGTTCCGACTACTCCGTATGAGTTATGGACTGAAAGTGTAGGACACAGAAACTGGGCGACGCATGCTGTTCAGGGCTCGTGGCCCGGTTGGGAGTATGGAGTAGCCCGCGGGGGACTAAACCGGAGAATAAAGGAGTCGCCACCCGGTGTGAACCGGGAAAATGATTTAAGGCCGCACTCACCCCTCGCAAGGGAATACCTCAAACCGTTGGGTTCAGAATGGTCCCTTACTTATGTCGTTTGTAATGAATGGATTTGTGCAATATTAACCAAGTCTACAAGACATACATTGGTAAACTACTCTATATCTAAGTTTGCATGCTTCGAAAGTAAAATCTCATAACATAAAATAAACATGTGGCCAAGGAATTCGGCCGTTTTCAATGTAGGACCTCGCATACCCGGTTGGACGTATTCCACGTCAACCGGGTACGCCGTGTCCGGAACAACAAAATATAACAAAGGGTGCCCTTAGGTCTTACCTTTTTAGTCACTTTTCGGGAGTGCGTTTCACAGTGCCGGAAGGGTTATCGTTCCACTGTTCTCACTGATCTACTGTTTCTGTTGTTTCCACTTTTCGTGTCCGTTTTCAACGGATTCGATGTTTCCACTGTTTCACAGGTTCATTGTTTTCAATGTTCTTTCCATTTTCAACGGGTCTGCTGTTTTCACTGCGGTTACTGTTTACATATTTCTCTATTTTTAAATCGACTTCTTATTCTCTCTCTTTGGGTTATTTTGGAGTTATTTCTGTCATGGTTTTTGGGTTGTATTTATAAGTAGCGTGCTTATAATAGGGCAGTGAGTGTGTGTGTGGATGATGGCTTGGTGAAGGTCAGTATGCTAGGGACATGGGTTCCCTCGGTGGCAGTGGGTGCATGACAATGGCTAGGGACGTGGGTTAATGCATGGCAGTGAAGGTTGGTCTGCTGGTTGAAGGGTGTGTGTATGGTGTCTCAGTTTTTCATGGCATGACAGTGAGGGTGATGGGGTTTCGGCAGTGGCCAAGTGCAGTGGATGAAAGTGAGGCCGAGAGGATGAGTAAGGGTGAGCTCGGCAGTGGAGTGAGGGGCGTGAGGTTCAGGCCATGAAGATCATGTCCTAGAGTTCTTGATGATGATGAAGTGCCGCTAAGGTTGGTTCATGGTGCCTTGGTGATGATCAAGGATTGTTGTGCAGTGATCAAAGTCTTCAGGTTCTCGGCAATGAAGGGTTTTTCCAGTGGTAAAGATCATGGATTGAGGGTTGCTTCATGAAGATCAATGGCCGAATCATGGAGGTGAATTGTTGATGATGATGAAGGGTATGATGGATTGATGCCCAGCCGAGAATGGCGTGAGCAGTGCACGCATGGGTTGTTTATTTTTGTTGATTCCAGTGAGTAGGAGTTGTGCCGTGGAGATTAGATGCAGTGGGCTGTCAATGGAGGTGAATCATGGCGTTGGTTCAAGAGTTGATGATGAAGATCAAGTGCCGAGCTGGAGGTGGATGAATGGTGCCGAGAAGGGTGGTCCAGGTGCCGAGAATCAGGGCTGTGTCCCTGGGAGATGCCGAGAGTTGCTGAAGATTAGGGGCTGTTAGGTTTGCAGTGGAGAAGGGCTGCCGAGCTAATGGATGGTGAGGATGAGTTGAGAATAGTCGTGGAGTGTGTTGATGGCCAGTGAAGGGCAGTGGATGATTCGGCCAGGGTGAGGGACTGGTTCAGAGAGTTGATCTTGGGCGTTGAGGGGAAGAGGATGATTGAGGCAAATAATGGAGTTAATTCGGTGATTGATGGAAGAGGATGATTGAGGTGAGCTTTCGGTGAGTGATAGGGTTTGTTGAATTTTTGGGAGAGGAAATGACGTGATGGAGGGAAAATAATGGAGTGTGGGGTTGTTTTTTTTGTTTGGTTTTGTTTGGTGGAAGATGGGAATAGGTGTGTGGGGTTGAAAGGAAATTTGGTGTGTGGTTTTTGTTTTGGTTTGTGTTGGTTTCACGTGAATGAGGGGGAATTATTTGGTGTTTATTATTTGTTTATTTGTTTTCTTGTTTGTTAGTGTTTGTTTGATTTGTGGAGGATAGGAAATGGAGGTTTGTTGATTTGTGAGGAGTTTGGCCTTTTGTGTTTGGTTTGGTTGATGGAAATAGGCGTGTGGGGTAGTTTCTTTGATTTTGGTTTTGTGAAAATTGTTATTAAATTGGTTTGTATTTTTTAATTGTTTGATTTTCTTTGAATTTGTTTAATTGGTTGGTGGATTTTAATTTTGCATGGAACTTAAAGGGTCACAAGCAAGGAAAATTAGAGAGAGAGAATATGTGTGAGAAAGAGCGAGGAAAAGGTTCCGAGCGAAGGATGATTCTGAAATGGAAAAGGCGACGACGAACCCGAAGCAAAACGAGCGAATAAAATCCACCAAAAAGTCAATTCTTGACTTTGCCCTTCCGGCGTCCGCTTCCCGCGACTCCCGCGACTTAAAAGAGACTGCCTCCATACGAGGCCCATCATCGGGACTTACCATGCAAAAATGCAGTGCCTACAGTCGCCCCCACTTTGATGGGATTTGTTCAGTGTGTGCCAGTGACAATCCTATCAAAGTTCGTGCAATGCATTTTTACTTACTTGGCTCGCCAGCTACCGCATGGTCCGCCTGTTGTGTTGAGTTGATGTGGGCCTCGACCATGGGATTCGTTCCCAAAAACTGTAGATGAAGTGGGCCTCGGCCCGGGGACGCATCCCCAAAATGGAATATGATGATGCAGTGGGTCTACGACCCTGGGACGCATCCCAATAACTGCAACCGACAACGGGGGCCTCGACCCTGGGACGCATCCCAATACCGTTGACAGAATGGGCCTCAGCCCGGGGACGTATCCGCAAAATAGAATATGATGATGCAGTGGGTCTACGACCCTGGGACGCATCCCAATAACTGCAACCGAAAACGGGGGCCTCGACCCTGGGACGCATCCCAATACCGCTGAAAAAATGGGCCTCGGCCCGGGGACGCATCCCCAAAATATGATGCAGTGGGTCCACGACCCTGGGACGCATCCCGATAACTGCAACGGACAACGGGGGCCTCGACCCTGGGACGCATCCCAATACCGCTGACAAAATGGGCCTCAGCCTGGGGACGCATCCCCAAATGATGCAGTGGGTCCACGACCCTGGGACACATCCCAATAACTGCAACCGACAACGGGGGCCTCGACCCTGGGACGCATCCCAATACCGCTGGCAAAATGGGCCTCGGCCCGGGGACGCATCCCCAAATGATGCAGTGGGTCCACGACCCTGGGACACATCCCAATAACTGCAACCGACAACGGGGGCCTCGACCCTGGGACGCATCCCAATACCGCTGGCAAAATGGGCCTCGGCCCGGGGACGCATCCCCAAAATAGAATATACTTACGATGATGTGGGTCTCAACCCTGTGATGCATCCCAAACTTATGAAGATGATGATATAGGCCTCGACCTTGGGACTCGCCCCAAAAAACTTGATATTGTAGCTGGTGTGGGTCTCAACCCTGAGACTCATCCCCGAAACTGA
The DNA here is from genome assembly GCA_019454045.1 of Zanthoxylum bungeanum. Lineage (NCBI taxonomy): Eukaryota > Viridiplantae > Streptophyta > Magnoliopsida > Sapindales > Rutaceae > Zanthoxylum > Zanthoxylum bungeanum. Next base: position 43,140 of record SKCR01027983.1, read on the forward strand.
TACTAATGCTGATGTGGGTCTCGCCCTCGGGACTCATCTCCGCAACCGATACTGATGCTTATGCTGAATGTGGGCCTCAACCCTGGGACTCATCCCTACAACAGATACTAATGGTGACATGGGCCTCGGCCTTGGGACTCATCCCCACAACTGATACTGATATGGGCCTCGCCCCCAGACTGATACTGATGTGGGCCTCGCCCCAAACTGATACTGATGTGGGCCTCGCCCCAAACTGATACTAATGTGGGTCTCACCCCCAGATTGATGCTGAGTGGGCCTCACCCCCAAACTGATACGGATATGGGCCTCGCCCCAAACTGATACTGATGTGGGCCTCGCCCAAACTGATACTGATATGGGCCTCGCCCCAAACTGATACTGATATGGGCCTCGCCCAAACTGATACTGATATGGGCCTCGCCCCCAGACTAATACTGATGTGGGCCTCGCCCCAAACTGATATGGGCCTCGGCCTAAACTGGTACTGATGCTGCTGCAGGCCTCGGCCCTGTGACTCATCCCTGAAACTGATACTGATGCTGCTGCAGGCCTCGGCCCTGGGACTCATTCCTGAAACTGATGTCGATGCTGCTGCAGGCCTCGGCCCTGGGACTCATCCCCGAAACTGATACTGTAACAGATGTGGGCCTCGACCCTGGGACTCATCCCCCAAAACTAATACTGAAGCTGATGTGGGCCTCGGCCTTGGGACTCATCCCCGAAACTGATACTATAGCTAATGTGGGCCTCGACCTTGTGACTCATCTCTGAAAACTTATGCTGAAGCTGATGTGGGCCTCGGCCCTGGGACTCATCCTCGAAACTGATATTGATGATGTGATGGTTCATTTCAACATGTTGTTATCGTGTGGGGCGGTTCATTCCTGAACCGTTACTGTGATGTGGTCCATTCTCGAACCGCGTTCCATTCTCGGACTCTGCTCCATTCTCAGATTACCATTCTCGATTTGTTCATTCTAGGACTCTGCTCCATTCTTGGATTACCATACCCGTCAAAACTGATACTTTATACTTGGAGTGTCATACCCGGTAAAACTGATACTGTGTCTCCGTACCCGAAGTGTCGCACTCAGCAAAACTGATTCTGACAAAGATGTGGGCCTCGCCCCCATAGTGCCATACCTGGCAAAGAATGATAGTGATGTGGGCCTCAACCCGCAGAGTGCCATACCTGGCAAAGACTGATAATGATGTGGGCCTCGCCCCCAGAGTGCCATACCCGGTAAAGACTGACAGTGATATGGGCCTCAACCCGCAGGGTACCATACCCGGCAAAGATTGATAATGATGTGGGCCTCGCCCCCAGATTGCCATACTCGGCAAAGATTCTACTAATGATGTGGGCCTCACCCTCAGATTGCCATATCTGGCAAGACTGCTACAGATAATGATGTGGCCCTTCCCCCAGAATGCCGTACCCGGCAAAACTGATACTGAACTGATGTGGGCCTCACCCAGAATGCCATACCCGGTAGAATTAATACTGAACTAATATGGGCCTCGCCCCTAGAATGCCATACCCGGCAGAACTGATACTGAACTAATGTGGGCCTCCCCCAGAATGCCATACCCGGAAAACGGATACTGAACTGATGTGGGCCTCGCCCCCAGAATTCCATACCCGGCAAAACTGATACTGAACTGATGTGGGGCCTCGCCCCCAAGGTGATATGGGCCTCGCCCTCGGAATGCCATACCCGGCAGAAACTGATACTGAACTGATGTGGGGCCTCACCCCCAAGGTGATATGGGCCTCGCCCTCGAACTGATGATGTAGGGTCTCGCCCCCAAGCTGATATGGGCCTCGCCCTCGAACTGATAATGATGTGGGGCCTCACCCCAAAGCTGATATGGGCCTTGTTCCCAAGCTGACATGATATTCTATTTCACACATTGTATTACCTCTCACGAGATAATCTTGATAGCTAGACATATTTTCGTCCTCAACGAATGCTTCGTGTCAAAACCGATGAATCTTCAAAGTACTCGATATACTCAAATCCAATCATCTGAATGGGTGATCTGAGTTAGACTCCTCGTGTGTGTGTGCTGAGGCTCTTTCGCAACTTAGTCCTTTAGTAAGCTAACTTGGTGATTACGTTTCAGAGAATCAAACCAGTGGGTCTAACCAACCTGGATGTCTTAATCACATTCGGTGATTACTTCTGCATACTCAACATGATATGGTCTTCGTCTTTTTTCTCTTGTCTTTTTCTTTTCATTTTGAATTTTTTTTTCTTTTTTTTTTCTTTTCTTTTTCTGACACACCTACCCTTTAAGGTAGCATTTCTCCTCATGGTGGTCCTAATACTCGCCCATGGGTAGCTTCACGCTTATCGGTTATAGGTGGTTTATTTTTTTTATTTATTATTTTTTTTAACCATATCATATATCATAGCATCAGTAAACCAGAGTGGACTTCCAGGTAAACGGTCATTCACTCATTCATCATCTCTTCAACTAGTCACCTAACCACTCAGGCTTCTACTGCTAGGAACCCGTAATCAAGTGCTCATGGGTCTAGCTAAGATCAATCCGTTCAGTATACCGGACGAGAGCATGTCTCGCACTTATCTTTTCTAGGGTTTTCCCCTACAGCATACAATGTCATCACCGGACATATGTCTAACCATCAAAGACTTCTCTCTCTCATATTTTCTTTTTCTTTTTTCATTTTTTTTCTCTTTTTTTTTTCTCTTTTTTTTTTCATTCAATTTTTTCTTTCAACAATTAAAACACAATCTTTTCAAATAGGCCTTGGAATACCTGGTTAGCAGGGAACATCATCGATTCAGATCAATGTCCAATTTGCGCTTCTTGCCACGATCACTATCAGTCCAGTCTAATTTGGAGAGGATGGGGTCGAGCTTCGGTTCAAAAGCTAGGATCTGGTCAATCAACTCTTAGGCCTTCGTCGCAGTCAAGAAAATATCTCCCACAGATTTGGTGACGAACTCATGTCTCTTGGCTTCCGCGAGAAACACAAACAGAAAATCAAAGAAATGCTCAACATTAAGTAGTCCAATGGGCTTCCGATGAACGTTCAAGTGCGCCCATGATGCCACTGGGAATATCTCTTCAAGGGTACCAAGTCCACCTGGTAACGCAATAAACGAATCCGCAGTGTTTATCATTTCATGGAGTCGTTCAGACATACCTGATACGATGCGTTCATCTCCATTTGTTGGTCCAATTAACTGTTCGTCCGCCAAAGGTCTTGGGATGATTCCCAAAACATGACCGCCACCATCCTGAACGGCTTTTGAAATGATTCCCATCATTCCCAGATTTCCACCGCTATATACTAAGTGCATATTTTTCTCAGCCATGACTCGCCCCAATTCCTTTGCAGCCTCAATGAATTCTGGTTTATTACCAGTGTTGGATCCACAGAAAACACAAATTTGTTTAACTCGCTGCTGTGAAGTTGCTTCCATTTTCTTTCTCTTACTTGGATATATATCTGGATGTGTTGAGAAGAGAAATATTGAGCTGAATTTATAGTACCTGAAAAGGGGTGAGTAATAATTGCACTAATATCTTCCGCCGAATGGTTGTTAGCTAAACCACAAAAGAATTCGTCAAAGGTCAAAAATTTTCGGATCCTGTCTACGACAATAAGAGAAAACAACAAAAGAAATCGTGAGCGGTCAAAAGGTCGTGGATTCTATCCATGAAAATAAAAGAAAATACCAAAAGAAGTCCTAAAAGGTCAAAAAGTTGTGGATCTTGTCCACCACAACAAGTCATGAAAGGTCAAAAAGTATGGGATCTTGTCTACGAAAATAACAAAAGAAGGCAAATCAAAGCAATAATTAAAGCAAATGAATTGTGTACTCAATACGCCTCTTGCTTGGTATAAATTCATTATGATGCGTCTCAAGAATTCTTTCCTTACTCTGCCACCACTAATGAATTAGCTCCCATTTTTGTGATTACCCAAACACCATTCCTTCAGTCTTAACATGCTCAGTCTTTGCTTTTACCTACAAAAATAACACACAAAATTAAAAAATTCCACAATATGTATACACAAAACATGAAAACAAAAATCGCAACAAAGTGCATGGGTTGCCTCCCTGTTAGCGTTAAATGCATCTTCTTCAGCCAGACATGATCGAAACCCATCTGTCAAGGTGGCTTCAACGTCGTCTTCAGTGCTTGTGCCGCCTTTTGATCTTTGCCGATTTTCCTTTTTCTTTATTAATTTTTTTTTCTTCTTTAAAACCTGCGAATACAAAACAACAGAATAAAGACGTGTACATGTAATGTATACACATATATGTGTAGAGATACTCCATGTTCTTGATGGGTGAGACCCTCATTGTGCTCCTCGACGCCATGTGTTTCCTCATGCTGGCTTTTCCCTTCCGTTTGAAACCTGCAAACATAGAACAAACACAAGAGTTGCAAGTGCGTTACGTGTATGCATGTATATGTTTCCTATCCCGTTGGGTTAGACCTTCCGCCAATTTCCTTGGTAACCGCTCAATCTTCTTTTCTTCAGGCAAAGTGCAGCTTCAACCTTCTTATGCCGATCGACTCGGTGAACTCATTCTTTCCTAAATCTGGTAATCTCCTTGTCTTGTTTCCCAACTTCCTGTCTTTTCCGTTTACTCCTTCTGAGAATTCTCCATGTTCCAGATACCTCTGAATATTATGATACCAAGGCTTCCAGTCATCGACTTCCACATCCAATATCCTTTCTGTCTCATACACTGGTTTGCTTGCCGTTGTTAGCACAAGTGGTCACATCACCAATTTCTCTGGATTTTCCCAAGTTGGAGAATTTTCTGTTTCTGATAGGGGCAATCTATGAGGGAGTAGACTTGATCCTTGAAGGTTCCCCAATGGTCCTTTCATCCTGGTTGCACAAGTCTCTGTTATTGGCTATACGGGGCACAGTCAAACTGGTCACAACATTGGTCAAAACTTGCAACTGTTTAGCAATTTCAGCTACCTTGGCTTCCAATCGATCTAGGTGGGATTCCCCGTTGACTGACTCACTCATACTGGTTGATGATCCCTTGACAAACCTTTCTTACTTCCCAACCCAACGGGAGTCTATGATGGCTTTTAAGACACAAAGGGTTAACATGATGCATGTATGCATGACATGTGTGCAATGCAAATAAACAAGCTCATAAAATGTTTACACTAATTGGCCCGTTATCATTTTAAAGTATTTAATCACACTATTGCGCAGTGCAAACTTGCCCCAGTTGAAAAGGCCTAACAAGTTCACATTTTGCGATAATATAACTAAATAACTTCAAATGATAAAAGGCACAAACTCAAACTGGCCCATCGGCATTTTAGAAATTTTGGCCTAATTGTCAAAAGGACATGAACTTGTCCCGGTTTAAATGGCCCAACGAGTTCACATCTTTTGACAAAGAGTCCAATTAAATCCAAATGACAACGGTCCAAAACACAAGCATAAACACAGTAGTCATGATTAATTAAAACACAAATCCAAACATTATAAGACATTATTTCGGAGCCGATTCTCTATATCCCCAGTGGAGTCGCCAGACTGTAGGACACAGAAACTGGACGATGCATGCTGTTCAGGGCTCGTGGCCCGGTTGGGAGTATGGAGTAGCCCGCGGGGGACTAAACCGGAGAATAAAGGAGTCGCCACCCGGTGTGAACCGGGAAAATGATTTAAGGCCGCACTCACCCCTCGCAAGGGAAGACCTCAAACCGTTGGGTTCGGAATGGTCCCTTACTTATGTCGTTTGTAATGAATGGATTTGTGAAATATTAACCAAGTCTACAAGACATACATTGGTAAACTACTCTAAATCTAAGTTTGCATGCTTCGAAAGTAAAATCTCATAACATAAAATAAACATGTGGCCAAGGAATTCGGCCGTTTTCAATGTAGGACCTCGCATACCCGATTGGACGTATTCCATGTCAACCGAGTACGCCGTGTCCCGAACAACAAAATATAACAAAGGGTGCCCTCAGGTCTTACCTTTTTAGTCGCTTTCCGGGAATGCGTTTCACGGTGCCGGAAGGGTTATCGTTCCACTGTTCTCACTGATCTACTGTTTCTGTTGTTTCCACTTTTCGTGTCCGTTTTCAACGGATTCGATGTTTCCATTGTTTCACAGGTTCATTGTTTTCAATGTTCTTTCCGTTTTCAACGGGTCCGCTATTTTCGATGCGGTTACAGTTTACAGTTTTCTCTATTTTTAACTCGACTTCTTATTCTCTCTCTTTGGGTTATTTTGGAGTTATTTCTGTCACGTTTTTTGGGTTGTATTTATAAGTAGCGTGCTTATGTTAGGGCAGTGAGTGTGTGTGTGGATGATGGCTTGGTGAAGGTCAGTAGGCTAGGGACATGGGTTCCCTCAGTGGCAGTGGGTGCATGACAATGGCTAGGGACGTGGGTTAATGCATGGCAGTGAAGGTTGGTCTGCTGGTTGAAGGGTGTGTGTATGGTGTCTCGGTTTTTCACGGCATGATAGTGAGGGTGATGGGGTTTCGGCAGTGGCCAAGTGCAGTGGATGAAGGTGAGGCCGAGAGGATGAGTAAGGGTGAGCTCGGCAGTGGAGTGAGGGGCGTGAGGTTCAGGCCATGAAGATCATGTCCTAGAGTTCTTGATGATGATGAAGTGCCGCTAAGGTTGGTTCATGGTGCCTTGGTGATGATCAAGGATTGTTGTGCAGTGATCAAAGTCTTCAGGTTCTCGGCAGTGAAGGGTTTTTCCAGTGGTGAAGATCATGGATTGAGGGTTGCTTCATGAAGATCAATGGCCGAATCATGGAGGTGAATTGTTGATGATGATGAAGGGTATGATGGATTGATGCCCAACCGAGAATGGCGTGAGCAGTGCACGCATGGGTTGTTCATTTTTGTTGATTCCAGTGAGTAGGAGTTGTGCCGTGGAGATTAGATACAGTGGGCTGTCAATGGAGGTTAATCATGGCGTTGGTTCAAGAGTTAATGATGAAGATCAAGTGCCGAGCTGGAGGTGGATGAATGGTGCCGAGAAGGGTGGTCCAGGTGCCGAGAATCAGGGCTGTGTCCCTGGGAGATGCCGAGAGTTGCTGAAGATTAGGGGCTGTTAGGTTTGCAGTGGAGAAGGGCTGCCAAGCTAATGGATGGTGAGGATGAGTTGAGAATAGTCGTGGAGTGTGTTGATGGCCAGTGAAGGGCAGTGGATGATTGGGCCAGGGTGAGGGACTAGTTCAGAGAGTTGATCTTGGGCGTTGAGGGGAAGAGGATGATTGAGGCAAATAATGGAGTTAATTCAGTGATTGATGGAAGATGATGATTGAGGTGAGCTTTCAGTGAGTGATAGGGTTTGTTGAATTTTTGGGAGAGGAAATGGCGTGATGGAGGGAAAATAATGGAGTGTGGGGTTGTTTTTTTTGTTTGGTTTTGTTTGGTGGAAGATGGGAATAGGCGTGTGGGGTTGAAAGGAAATTTGGTGTGTGGTTTTTGTTTTGGTTTGTGTTGGTTTCACGTGAATGAGGGGGAATTATTTGGTGTTTATTATTTGTTTATTTGTTTTCTTGTTTGTTAGTGTTTGTTTGATTTGTGGAGGATAGGAAATGGAGGTTTGTTGATTTGTGAGGAGTTTGGCCTTTTGTGTTTGGTTTGGTTGATGGAAATAGGCGTGTGGGGTAGTTTCTTTGATTTTGGTTTTGTGAAAATTGTTATTAAATTGGTTTGTATTTTTTAATTGTTTGATTTTCTTTGAATTTGTTTAATTGGTTGGTGGATTTTAATTTTGCATGGAAGTTAAAGGGTCACAAGCAAGGAAAATTAGAGAGAGAGAATATGTGTGAGAAAGAGCGAGGAAAAGGTTCCGAGCGAAGGATGATTCTGAAATGGAAAAGGCGACGACGAACCCGAAGCAAAACGAGCGAATAAAATCAACCAAAAATTCAATTCTTGACTTTGCCCTTCCGGCGTCCGCTTCCCGCGACTCCCGCGACTTAAAAGAGACTGCCTCCATACGAGGCCCATCATCGGGACTTGCCATGCAAAAATACAGTGCCTATAGAAAGGAAACCGAGTCTTAAGTATGTTAAGATTTGGGGTTGTCCTGCCTATGTAAGAGTTGCACAGTGGGATAAACTTGCACCTAGAGGGTACAAGTGTCGATTCATTGGATATCATAAAAATTCCATGGGATATCAGTTCTATGATCCCGAGAACCGAAATGTGTTCGTTGCTCGAAATGTAACTTTCTTAGAAACACAATTTGTGTTAGAAAGTACAGATCATAGAATGATTGATTTAGATGAAGTCAATCAAAGTAACATTGAATCAACAATAGAACCGGAAGTTCAGGAAGATCAAATACCTTTGACACAACCACCTCGTAGGTCAGAAAGGATATCGAGACCCTCTATCAGATACGGGATGTCATCTGATGATACCCTTGATGTTTTCTTAGTTGAAGAAAAATATCTTTTAACCTACAGAGAGGCGATGTTAGACATCGATGCAGAAAAATGGCTGGAAGCTATGAAATCCGAGATTGCCTCAATGCATGATAATGAAGTCTGGGACTTGGTTCCGCTTCCCGAAGGAATTGTTCCTATCGGTTGTAAATGGGTTTACAAGAGGAAGCGGGGGCCCGATGGAAAGGTTGAAACCTTTAAGGCCCGACTAGTAGCAAAAGGATATACTCAGAAATCAGGTATTGATTATGAGGAAACCTTTTCTCCTGTAGCCATGCTTAAGTCAATCAGGATTTTATTAGCTATTACCGCACACTTTGATTATGAAATTTGGCAGATGGATGTGAAAACGGCTTTTTTGAATGGAAATCTTGAGGAAGATATCCATATGGAACAACCCGAGCGATTCGCATTCGCCAAAGATCCTAATCTGGTATGTAAGCTTAAAAGGTCTATTTATGGACTTAAACAAGCTTCCCGTAGTTGGAATCTTCATTTTGACGATGTGATCAGATCGTCTGGTTTCATTAAAAACGAAGAGGAATCATGTGTCTATAAAACGGTTAGTGAGAGCATGGTAGTCTTCTTAGTGCTTTATGTTGATGATATACTTATTATCGGAAACGATATAGGTGTGTTACAATCTATCAAAGCCTATCTCAGTAAGAATTTCTCCATGAAGGATTTGGGAGAGGCCTCTTTTATACTAGGTATAAAGCTTTATAGAGATAGAGCAAGGAGGCTGATAGGACTCTCTCAATCCAAATACATTGATTTGATCTTAGAAAGGTACAACTTCATTGACTGTAAGACAGTCAATGTGCCTTTCACACATGGTATTCATATGTCTAAGAAAATGTGTCCTAAGACATATGATGAAAGGATAAAATGCTTAGCTAGCCTTATGCTTCCGATGTTGGTAGCATAATGTATGCCATGTTATGTACTAGACCTGATATCAGCATGGCTATAAGTGTTACAAGCCATTATCAGTCTGATCCGGGTCAGGACCATTGGATGGCTGTGAAATATATCCTGAAATACCTTAAGGGTACGAAGGATAAGTTTCTCATTTATGGAGAAAATGACTTACAGTTGAGAGGTTACCTGATTCATATTTTCAATCTGATCCAGATGATAGAAATTATACATCTGGGTTTATGTTTTCTCTCAATGGCGGTGCCATTAGTTGGAAGAGTACCAAGTAGGGTTTGACTGCTGATTCCACCACCGAGGCAGAATACATTGCTGCTTCAGAAGCTGCAAAGGAAGCTGTCTGGATCAAAAAGTTTATTGCGGACCTTGGAGTAGTCCCATCTATAGTAGATCATATTCCGTTATTCTGTGACAACAATGGTGCGATAGCTCAAGCCAAGGAACCTCGAGCTCATCAGAAATCTAAGTATGTGGAATGAAAGTATCACATAATTAGAGAAATTTTGGCTAGAGGTGATATTGTAGTTTGTAAAGTACGAACTGAAGAAAATATAACGGATCCACTGACTAAAGCCTTAACTCCCAAGGTGTTTGAGAAACACGTGGAGTCCATGAGTATTAGATACCATCGTGAATGGCACTAGATCAAGTGAGAGTGATGAAAATTGTGATCGGGCACCATTCACTTTTTTGTATGAATATTTGATATTTATGCAATATAATATTTATTTTATCATGGTTATTTATTTATTTATATGGTAAAACTCTTATTTTTATTTATATACTGTAAATCTAAGAGTTAGATTACTCTAAGAGTTAGAGATTTCGAGTTACACTCGGAACCTTATATGAATTTAGTAAAGACCCTAGAGTTACAACATATGGTGATATAGTTGCAAGAGTTGCAAATGATGTTGAGAAATATCATGCATTCTCTCAAATATAAATTATTCATGGTCTAGATATATTGACATGGGTCGGTCATTATATTGGTAAGACTAGTGCATTGTCTATATATATAATGGACATATAGTTTGTCTCAACAGACTGTGAGTTTAGCGGAAGTTCGTATAGAAATGCAGATATTTATTAGTTGAATGAGTATTGAACAAACTCATAAAACATGACTAATAGATATTCCATAAAACTGTCAATAGTTATCTTTTCAAGTTGAATAGTTATTGTTGTCATTTAACTTGAGACACCACGGTGGTATTGTGAACGATCCTCTATGCCTGATACCATGCATGTCAGAGACATTTCATGGTCTGGCTTCTAGATGACTGTTAGGTATAGACCGATGCTCATGAAGATCGGTGTGTATTAAGATGAGGATTCGTCAGTCCATATGGTTGGATTATGTTCCCAGAAATTTTTCAGAGTATATTCCGGAAATCTTTTGGCCAAAAGTACGTCGAAGAAATTGTTTCTTTGACATTTTAAATAATATTGAAAAGAGTTTTTCATATATTATTTATAAATGGAATATAAGGATGAAAAGTTTCATATATTGAGTAGATAAGGTTTTGACAGTATAACTATAACCTTACTCAATTAAAAACGGTAATGACGAAGGAATTATACATTAGCTTTTTAACCTCGACTTGTATGGTTCAACATGTCGTGTTGTTTTAGTCATGATTTGTAGGTGGGCCGGCCTTCACGCATATATATATACAAGTATATATATAAGTAACAACCGAACGTTAGCCTAGAGAGTTCCATTATATTGAGTTTACTCGTTGAGCACTAGGGCGACCTCTCATCAAATGTTGACAAAATATTTTTGGGTATTTATGATTAAATTGTTTAATCCGATAATTCATGACACGAATTTAATTAATTAATTTTATATCAAAATTTGATATAAGTTTATGGTATAATAAATGTAAATTTGATTTACATTAAATTAGTAATTAATTAGTAAATTAATTTAATTGTTAAATTAATGTACAAAATTAATTACTTGGTTTATACAAATAAAGCTTTTAATTAATTAAGGTAACTAAGTTAAAGCAATTGAATAATTTTGGTTAATGTAACAAAAGCTTTTAATTGTAATTTAGTTACATTGGTTGGTGAGATATTTTTGTTTTAACTTTGGTTAAGTTAATTTTTGAAATAAGTGGTGTAGAGAAAAGATGCTCATATAACATAGTTAATTAAATACCATGGTTAATTAAATGGATATGGTTTGGTTTTGTTTAATTAATTTTAATAAAACAAAATTACAAAAGGATAACACACTCCACTTTTGCTTTACTGCCGACTGCCAAACAAAAACACAAAAAAAGGAAAGCAATTTTTTTTTTCTTTGGCTTGCTCACGGCCGAGCATTAGAAGGAAAATAATTATTTTTTGGCTCTCAAAATCCAAGCCTAATCTCACCAAAAATTACCCAACATATAATCAAGTCCATGGAATTAATCCTTAAGAGTTGAGGGTTAATTTGTGTGCTTGATTTATTGATTTTTCCTAGAGTTCAAGAGTTGATTTTGGGAAAAATCTTGGTTGCCATTCTTGAGTGATCAAACCACCTTTTGATCACCAAGACTTGTTCTTGAGGAGCTCAATTTGGTGGAGTTTGAAGGAGTTCAAAGCTTGGAGGATTTGGAAAAGCTTTGAGGCAAAGATTCAACAAATTGGCAAGGGTTGAAAGCTTGTTGGTAAAATTTAATTTGTAAATTTTATTGTTCATGTTATTGTTGATCTGTTGATGATTATTGTTGAGAAAAATTATTGTGGATTTGTTGGATTAATTGGAAGCATGTATGTGAGGATTTGAATCATTCAAGTGTTGGAAGAATTAATATATAGTTGATGTATTAATTTTTGTACGTTTGGAGTAATTTTTCAAGTGTTGGAAATTGTTGTGTATACTTAGATTAGTTTTTAAGTGTTGGAAATTAATTTTTGTATGCTTGAATGATTTATCAAAAGTTGATAAATGTATTAAAGTGTGTTGAAAATTTTTAATTAGCTTATGGTAATTTTTAATGCATGGAAAATATTTTTAATGTATTTGAAAATTGTAAGTTGAATAAAAATTTGCCCACTATTTTAGGACTGCCGATTATAAAAAAAATAAATTATTCACTCAAGATTTGATCTCGGGCGGGTTCCGCTGCGCTCGGTTTTGTCTGTTCCTCACTCAACAGAATTAATAGAGTACCATTGGGCGATGAAGGCATTAAGAGTTATAAGAGGTGACGCTACACCCTATGTCGGTGAGACATCGTCTGATTTTTCGAGGTCTGTTTTCAGGCTAACAACAATCAATGGATGTCAAAGAGAAATAACGCAATGTATGCTCAAGCCTTTCAGAATACAATGATGAGATGTGAGATGTGTAGGGGCAAGTACCCGATTGATAATTGCACATTCAACTATAATCCAAGGTGACAAAACCATCAGCATTTTAAATGACATAACTGTAGGCATTGCATTTTTCGCATGTGAAACCCGATGATGAGTCTCAGTTGGAGGCACTACCTTTTTAGCTAAGGATATTGCGGGAAACGGAGGTCAAAATGGGAAATTAAGAATAAGTGCGTCATCAAGTTCATTCCACAAGTTCACTGTCTTCGTTGGTGCTGCGTTCGTTACTTCGTTCGAATGTCAGGCAGATTGCGGACGTTCGTGCCACATTCGAATTGGCGTTCGAACGGTTCGGTATTTCTGGTTTTGCTGCTAGCCTCGCACCTCAGCCCAATTAGCCCCCCAAAGCCCATAAAACACATCCCAATTTAAATAAATAAATATTAACTAATAAGATAATAATTAAATTAATTAAATAATTAAATAAAACATTTACCAAACTTAAAATAAACATTTACCAAACTTAAACTAAATCATGCCTAATTTAAATAATTTGAATATATTATATACTAAAACTAAAAAGAATATATACCTAATTAAAATCAATCCTAACCAATTAAAGCCAATCAAATATTTGACTTCCTAATCTAACAAGACATCCACCAATCTAATATTACAACTTCCTAATTTAAAATATTTTGTCTCCCCTCAATCTTGTATATACCATTCCTATCACTCCTAATTTGGAAACTAGATCTCTTCCTTGTGAGACAAGGGCAAACCCTAGCTCTCTTCTATATAAACATGCACTAACCTAGCCACCTCCTCTCTGGACTCTCTATACACGCCCAAGACATCAACATTTCCCTCATTCACACACAAATCATAAGACCTTAACCCTAGAAGATATCAACCTCTCGGCCAAAGCAAAATCTTCTCTCTCATCTCTCATTCTCTTGGCCGTGAACACACAACCCCTAGCCTCCCCTCCATTGCCGAGTTTCAACATCCATCACATCACCAAAATAACATCTAAAAATCATCACAACTCATGCAAATCTCAAACCAGATAGAAGCAAATTCAACGATAAAAAAACCAACCAGAACACGCCCTCACACATCCAAAACTGACTCTCAAAAATACAGCAGCCATTTGCCCAGTTTTGTCCATCAAACAGCCCCCCCAAAATACCCCAAACCAGTGAGCAAAAACTGCATATCTAACCCCTTAAAAAATCACAGAAAAACCTGCACAAACAGTCTTTAAAAAACACCCAAAACAGTCCACTAAAACAGAAGAATATGACCTGAAACAGTGAGCAGAAAACACGTCAAAAATAGCAGCAAAAGGACGCCAAAACAGTGGGAAAAATAGTGGAACAGCGAGCCAAAACGCGAAGCTAGTGAACCGGAAGAGTAAGGAGCTTTCATCCCTTCCGATATCCGCAAAACGCAAGTCCGAGGACAACTAAAAAGGTTAGACCTGAGGGTACTTTTCTCCATTAGTCTTTATTCATTCTTTTATCGAATTCTATTGTATGAGAGTTCATTTGTGGATGCATGTTGTGGGTATTGATGAATAAAAGAGTGTCGCCTCTTGTGGTATATCGGATGGAAACCCAGACGTAATTCCGTAGCCGAATCCGAATGGATGGTAGTGCGGTCTGTACTTGGGATACAACTCGACGTACCACTTGAGTAAACGGCACCATCTCTTGTTTTGTGTTGCTTTGGGTTATTATTTCTTGTTACTTAAATTCTGTATGTTGCTTATTTGTGTATGATACAATCGAGTGTATGGGCTCTGTAAGTGCGATGAAAGGTCCCCTAATCGCGGGGGGGGGGGGGGGGGGGGGGGGGGGGTTAAAATCCTTCACCACGATGCTTTGCCGCACCGATTGATGTGGTTGGTTTGGTTGAATGCGAGATACGTTCAATCGGGCATACTAAGTTTGATATAATTATCTTTATTTTCGTACGCATGATGCAATCGAGTGCATGGGCTTAGTAACTGTGATGTGAGATCCCCTATGGGGAGAGGTTAAAGCCCTTTACCATGATGCTTTGCCGCGCCGATTGATGTGTGTTCGGTTGAATGCAAGATACTTTCAATCGGGCACACTACGTTTAATATTATTGCTTTTAATTCTTTGTATGCATGATTCAATCGAGCGCATGGGCTTAGTAAGTGTGATGTGAGATCCCCTATGGGGAGGGGTTAAAGCCCTTACCACGATGCTTTGCCGCACCGGTTGATGTGTGTTCAGTCGAATGCAAGATACATTTGATCGGACATATTGAGCTTGACATTGTCATCTTTATTCTTTATGTTGCATGCATCAGGTATGGTTCCGTTCGAACGCATTCTCGGAAGCTACACGAACGCGAACCTTTTGTTTACCGTTCGAACGCGTTATCGAACGCTACGCGAACTCACATGCACTTTCTTAGTCTCATAATGCATCAGGTCTGGTTCCGTTCGAACGCGTTCTCGGACGTTACACGAACGCGAACCTTCTGTTTACCGTTCGAACATGTTATAAAACGCTACGTGAACGCACACGCACTTTCTTTGTGTTGCATGCATCAGGTCTGGTTCCGTTCGAACGCGTTCTCGAACGCTACACGAACGCGAGCCTTCTTTTTACCGTTCGAACGCGTTTTCAAACGCTACGCGAACGCGCACCCACTGAACTGAGTCCTCTGCATTACATTTCATACATAGTTTTCCTAGTAGCTATCCCCATATGTATGAATACGAATGTGTTTAATGTATTACAATTCATATGCTTATGTCATGATAACATTTGAGTATTGTTTCTTGTGGTATATCGGATGGAAACCCAGACGTAAATTCCGTAGCCGAATCCGAATGGACGGTAGTGCGGTCTGTACTTGGGATACAATTCCACGTACCACTTGGAAAAGTGCCCACATGTATGCTTGTATGTTTAGTATGTATGTTTGTGTTTTCTTGAACATGGTATGCCAATGAAGTTGTATGTTCGTTGCTACTTTGATGTATTTTCAAGCATGCAATCTTAGATGTGAGATATATGTGAAATGTATGTATAAGTTTTATTTTGTATATGTGAGTTTAGAAACATGATACTTTTGGAAATAAGTGTTATTTAAGCCTGATTAATTATTACATAATTCTTTTATTACAAGTGACATAAGTAAGGGACCATTCCGAACCCAACGGTTTTGAGGTTGAGGTCTTCCCTTGCGAGGGGTGAGTGCGGCCTAAAATCTCATTTTCCCGGTTCACACCGGGTGGCGACTCCATTACTCTCCGGGTTAGTCCCTCGTGGCTATTTCGTACTCCCAACTAGGCCGCGAGCCTAGGATAACATCCGTCGCCCAGATTCCTGTGTTCCCACCTTCTGGCGACTCCACTGGGGATAGAGAATCGGCCCCGAATATTATCTTTGATGTTTGATTATGTTTGGATTATGTTTTATGCTAATAGTGGATAAAGTGAGGGTTTAATCAAAGGCATTTTGAGGCTAGGTAATGGTTTGGTGTCTTCCTTCATTCACTACCTTTCTAGAAGGAAAAGCTGTGAAGGCACCTAGATAGCCATCTACTCGTAGCCTATTGTGATGGACTAATTTGGAGGACTCGTTGTTTATTCCTGACACCAAGCGATAAGAGCCTAAGAGGCTTGGGTATTTAAGTGAGCCTCGCTCCACCTTCCCTCTGGGGAATCTACAACGGGAAATCCATTTGACAGTCCGTCACACACCATAGCTCATTGGCACATACCTTAGTGTATAAAAAAGGGTGCGCTCACTTGGTCGCTCGAACCCTTGAGTGGGGAGACCTAGTTGTGGGCCATCCTTCGCCGGTGGGAGCCTTTGTCTATACTCTTGCTAGCCCACCCATAGACCGGGTTGGCTAAAGTAACAATTATTTCCTTGAATATGTGCTTCTGGACCATCCTCATTTGGATGCAGTTGGACTATTGTCAGAAATGCGGACTTGTTGGGCCATTTAAACTGGGGCGAGTTCGTACCTTATGACTATTAGGCCCAAAGCTTCTGAAATGTTGATGGGCCATTATGTAGAAATTATTATGTTATGTTTGTATCATCTTTCTTCTATGCTTGTGTTTGGGAACATCATCGTTTGGATCCATTTGGACCATTTATCATGAGATATGGGCTTGTTGGGCCATTTAAACTAGGACAAGAACGTGTTTTATGAAAATTGAGCCAACTGCTTCTAAGTGTTGATGGGCCATTTTGTGCTTGTGTTCAGAACAATACCATTTGGATTTAGTTGGGCTCCTTGCCATGAGATGTGAACTCGTTGGGCCATTTAAACTGGGACGGGTTCACTCATATGACAGTTAGCCCAGAAGCTTCTAAAATGATAATGAGCTGATTTGTTTGAATATTTTAGTTGATTCAATATGTTATATATGTTACATGCATCTCATGTACCCCCATGCATACATACATCATGCTAACCCTTGTGTTCAAAAAGCCATCATAGATTCCCGTTGGGTTAGGGAAAATGGAAGACTCACCAAAATACTGGGAACAGACATGAATGAATCAGATATTGAGGTATCCCGTATGGATCAGTTGGAAAACGGTCTCGCCAAGGTCACTGAACAGTTGCAAGCCTTGACTACTGCCATGACAAATATGGTTGTGCCCCGTGCTGGGGGAAATTCTGAGAATGTGAGGCGCGAGGAGCCTCCAATGGGTTGGGGGATGATATCCCCACTTTTGATGATGACATAGCAGAGTATGCAACAGGCAAAATGATTGGGTCTCAGGCAGAATTTCAGAAGCTTCGAGATCAGGTTGAAACAGTTACCCGTAAAATGAGGGGTAAACATGAAGAGTTGTTAGAGTATGAGGCAATGACCTTCGGAGAACAGCTTCCAGCTCAGTTTAAATGGCCCGACATGGCCAAGTTTAATGGGAATGGAGACCCGAGAGTCCATCTGCAGCAATATGTCTCAGTCATGAGTTCAATGGGTCTATCACAGCGCCAAGTCCAAAAGATGTTTGGGATGTCACTCGAGGGGGCACCTGTGGTTTGGTATCATAGCCTTAAGAAGAAGGTTAAGGAAGATTGGAAGGAACTAGCAGATGCTTTTCTGAAACAGTATGTTACAGACTTAGAGATTGATTTGTCACTTCATGATTTGGAGAACACTAAGCAGAAGCCAGAAGAAAGCTTCAAGGAGTATGTAGACTGCTGGAGAAGCCAGCTTCTGAAAATGCAAACTCGGCCCTCTGAGAAAGACCAAATCAAAATGATCATCAAGGTACTAAGCCCTTATTTATAGTAAGCTGAGGAGGATGACTTCAATGATTGCTGATTTCCGACAGTTGAGGGAGACAGTTATAGATATTGAAGAAGAGGAGGCTGAAAACAGAAAGTTTTATGGCCAGAATAAAAGAACTTTTGGGGGGCCTTCTGAGACAAAGCCCGCTATTGCCGAAGTCGCTGCCATCAGAAAACGGCAATTCTCCAACCTTGGTAGACCTTTGTCGAAGGTATTTGAAAATTTACAGAGACAGGGAATCTTGAAACCCTTAGAAGGCAAGCCACTTCCACACCCCCCACCGCCACACATAAATGTGAACCTTTATTGTCACTTCCACCAGCTACATGGCCATGACACCGACAACTGCACCCGCCTCAGGCATGAAATTCAAGATCTCATAGATTCCCATAAAATACCCAACCCATGAAAAGAAACCCTTAACCACCAAGCTTCTTACATAGATGACAGTGAAGAACCATAGGCCGAGGAAGAAGGCAATGCTGCGGATGATGGAGCTGTTCCTCTAGTCTATTTGATCCAGTTTTTTTTAAAAAAAGACATTGATTTTGTTACTTGTTCGAACTCTTTTCCTCAACGATAATAAAGACGTTCATTTCGCTAAATCTCTTCTGCAATATGAGTATATTTGAGAAAAACATTCAATCTTTGTACTATGAAATTCAGTGATGTTTAGAACACGGGGAATCCTCAGAATAAGCAAGCTGAAAGGAAAGGATATCCGTTCAGAAATTGGGAAATGGAGCAGTGAAAATATCAGACTTGGAAGGGAATTAGTTCACCGAGCCGATCAACATAGACAGATTGAAGCAGTGGTTTGCCTGAGGAAAAGAAGACTAAGCAGTCACCAAAAGAATTGACGGAAGACCTAACCCGACGGATAAGAACATTCATACATGCATACACGTGACACATTTTGCATCCTTTCGTGTTTGTTCTGTTTTGTATTCACAGGTTTTGATGAAGAAAAAGAAAAGTGGCAAGGACAAGCCAAACAGAAGCAGTAACAGTACAATGTTAGCAGTCTTCAGGAATGAATCACATGGGTGAGGCCCATATCAGCAGTATCAGTCTGGGGGCGAGGCCCATATCGGTAGCAGTTAGGGCCGAGGCCCACTTCAGTATCAGCATTGCCGGGTATGGCATTCTGGGGGCGAGGCCCACATTACATCAGATCAATTTCTGCCGGGTATGGCATTCTGGGGGCGAGGCCCATATTACATCAGATCAGCATTGCCGGGTATGGCATTCTGGGGGCGAGGCCCGCATCACATCAGATCAGTTCTGCCGAGAATGGCACTCCGAGAATGGAGATATAGTCCGGGAATGGACAGTTTAAGAATGAACAAGCCGAGAATGGCAATCCAAGAATGGAACAGAGTTCAAGAATGAACAAGCCAGGAATGGCACTTCAGGAATGGAAATGGAGTTCAGGAATGAACAAGCCGGGAATGGCACTCCAAGAATGGAAGCACGGTTCGGGAATGAACCACCTCACAGTAACGGTTCGGGAATGAACCACCTCACAGTAACGGTTCGGGAGTGGACCACCTTACGGTAACGGTTCGGGAATGAACCACCTCACAGTAACGGTTCGGGAATGGACCACCTCACAGTAACGGTTCGGGAATGGACCACCTTACAGTAACAGTTCAGGAATGAACCACCTCACAGTAACGGTTCGGGAATGGACCACCTTATAGTAACAGTTCGGGAATGGACACCTCACAGTAACGGTTCGGGAATGAACAAGCCGGAATGGCACTCCAAGAATGGAAGCACGGTTCGGGAATGAACCACCTCACAGTAACGGTTCGGGAATGAACCACCTCACAGTAACGGTTCGGGAGTGGACCACCTTACGGTAACGGTTCGGGAATGAACCACCTCACAGTAACGGTTCGGGAATGGACCACCTCACAGTAACGGTTCGGGAATGGACCACCTTACAGTAACAGTTCAGGAATGAACCACCTCACAGTAACGGTTCGGGAATGAACCACCTCACAGTAACGTTTCGGGAATGGAAGGACCACCTCACAGTAACGGTTCGGGAATGGACCACCTTACAGTACAGTTCGGGAATGGACACCTCACAGTAACGGTTCGGGAATGGACCACCTCACAATAATAGTTCGGGAATGGACATCTCACAGTAATGGTTCGAGAATGGACCACCTTACAGTAACGGTTTGGGAATGGACCACCTTACAGTAACAGTTCGGGAATGAACCACCTCACAGTAACGGTTCGGGAATGGACCACCTTACAGTAACAGTTCGGGAATGGACAACTCGCGGCAACGGTTCGGGAATGGACCACATCACAGCACGGTTCGGGAATGAACCAGGGGTCGCAGCACCCACCACCCAAGTCAACTCAACTCAACACATGGTAAGTCAAGTGACAGCTGGCGAGCCAGGTAAGGGAAAATGCATTGCATAACTTTGATAGGATTGTTCAAAGTCACACACTGCACAAGTCCCATCAAAGTGGGGGCGACTGTAGGCATTGCATTTTTCGCATGTGAAACCCGATGATGAGTCTCAGTTGGAGGCACTACCTCTTTAGCTAAGGATATTGCGGGAAACGGAGGTCGGAAGGGGAAATTCAGAATAAGTGCGTCATCAAGTTCATTCCACAAGTTCACTGTCTTCGTTGGTGCTGCGTTCGTTACTTCGTTCGAACGTCAGGCAGATTGCGGACGTTCGTGCCATGTTCGAATTGGCGTTCGAACAGATTCGGTATTTCTGGTTTTGCTGCTAGCCTCGCACCCCAGCCCAATTAGCCCCCCAAAGCCCATAAAACACATCCCAATTTAAATAAATAAATATTAACTAAATAAGATAATAATTAAATTAATTAAATAATTAAATAAAACATTTACCAAACATAAAATAAACATTTACCAAACTTAAACTAAAATCATGCCTAATTTAAATAATTTGAATATATTATATACTAAAACTAAAAAGAATATATACCTAATTAAAATCAATCCTAACCAATTAAAGCCAATCAAATATTTGACTTCCGAATCTAACAAGACATCCACCAATCTAATATTACAACTTCCTAATTAAAATATTTTGTCCCCCCTCAATCTTGTATATACCATTCCTATCACTCTAATTTGGAAACTAGATCTCTTCCTTGTGAGACAAGGGCAAACCCTAGCTCTCTTCTATATAAACATGCACTAACCTAGCCACCTCCTCTCTGGACTCTATCTAATACACGCCCAAGACATCAACATATTCCCTCATTCACACGCAAATCATAAGACCTTAACCCTAGAAGATATCAACCTCTCGGCCAAAGCAAAATCTTCTCTCCATCTCTCATTCTCTTGGCCGTGAACACAACCCCTAGCCTCCCCTCCATTGCCGAGTTTCAACATCCATCACCATCACCAAAATAACATCTAAAACATCATCACAACTCACGCAAATCTCAACCAGAACAGAAGCAACATCAACGCATAAAAAAACAACCAGAACAGCGCCTCACACATCCAAAACCAACTCGCAAAAATAGCAGCCTTTGCCCAAGTTTTGTCCATCAAACAGCCCCCCCCCAAAAATACCCCAAACCAGTGAGCAAAAACTGCATATCTACCCCTTAAAAAATCACAGACAACCTGCACAAACAGTCTTTAAAAAACACCCAAAACATTCCACTAAAACAGAAGAATAGAACTGAAACAGTGAGCATAAAACACGTCAAAAACAGCAGCAAAAGGACGCCAAAACAGTGGGAAAAATAGTGGAACAACGAGCCAAAATGCGAAGCTAGTGAACCGGAAAAGTAAGGAGCTTTCATCCCTTCCGATCTCCGTAAAACGCAAGTCGAGGACAACTAAAAAGGTTAGACCTGAGGGTACTTTTCTCATTAGTTTATTTCGTTCTTTTTATCAAATTCTATTTGCATGAGAGTCGTTTGTGGATGCATGTTGTGGGTATTGGATGAATAAAAGAGTGTCGCCTCTTGTGGTATATAGGATGGAAACCCAGACGTAAATTCCGTAGCCGAATCCGAATGGACGGTAGTGCGGTCTGTACTTGGGATACAACTCCACGTACCACTTGAGTAAACGGCACCCTCTCTTGTTTTGTGTTGCTTTGGGTTATTTATTTCTTGTTACTTAAATCTGTATGTTGCTTATTTGTGTATGATACAATCGAGTGCATGGGCTCAGTAAGTGCGATGAAAGGTCCCCTAATCGGGGGGGGGGGGGGGGTTAAAATCCTTCACCACGATGCTTTGCCGCACCGATTGATGTGTGTTCGGTTGAATGCGAGATACGTTCAATCGGGCATACTAAGTTTGATATAATTATCTTTATTTTCGTACGCATGATGCAATCGAGTGCATGGGCTTAGTAAGTGTGATGTGAGATCCCCTATGGGGAGGGGTTTAAAGCCCTTTACCACGATGTTTTGCCGCGTTGATTGATATGTGTTCGGTTGAATGCAAGATACGTTCAATCGGCACACTACATTAATATTATTGCTTTTAATTCTTTGTATGCATGATTCAATCGAGCGCATGGGCTTAGTAAGTGTGATGTGAGATCCCCTATGGGGAGGGGTTAAAGCCCTTACCACGATGCTTTGCCGCTGCGGTTGATGTGTGTTCAGTCGAATGCAAGATACATTTGATCGGGCATATTGAGCTTGACATTGTCATCTTTATTATTTGTGTTGCATGCATCAGGTCTGGTTCCGTTCGAACGCGTTCTCGGACGCTACACGAATGCGAACCTTCTGTTTACCGTTCGAACGCATTATCGAACGCTACGCGAACGCACACGCACTTTCTTAGTCTCATAATGCATCAGGTCTGGTTGCGTTCGAACGCGTTCTCGGACGCTACACGAACGCGAACCTTCTGTTTACCGTTCGAACGCGTTATAGAACGCTACGTGAACGCACACGCACTTTCTTTGTGTTGCATGCATCAGGTCTGGTTTCGTTCGAACACGTTCTCGAACGCTACAGGAATGCGAGCCTTCTGTTTACCGTTCGAACGCGTTTTCAAACGCTACGCGAATGCGCACCCACTGAACTGAGTCCTCTTCATTAGATTTCATGCATAGTTTTCCTAGTAGCTATCCCCATATGTATGAATACGAATGTGTTTAATATATTACAATTCATATGCTTATGTCATGATAACATTTGAGTATTGTTTCTTGTGGTATATCGGAAGGAAACCCAGACGTAAATTCCGTAGCCGAATCCAAATGGACGGTAGTGCGGTCTGTACTTGGGATACAATTCCACGTACCACTTGGAAAAGTGCCCACATGTATGCTTGTATGTTTAGTGTATGTTTGTGTTTTCTTGAACATGGTATGCCAATGAAGTTGTATGTTCGTTGCTACTTTGATGTATTTTCAAGCATGCAATCTTAGATGTGAGATATATGTGAAATGTATGTATGAGTTTTATTTTGTATATGTGAGTTTAGAAGCATGATACTTTTGGAAATAAGTGTTATTTAAGCCTGATTAAATTATTACATAAATCCTTTTATTACAAGTGACATAAGTAAGGGACCATTCCGAACCCAACGGTTTGAGGTCTTCCCTTGCGAGGGGTGAGTGCGGCCTTAAATATCATTTTCTCGGTTCACACCGGGTGGCGACTCCATTACTCTTCGGTTTAGTCCTTCGTGGCTACTCCGTACTCCCAACTAGGCGCGAGCCTATGACAGCATGCGTCGCCCAGATTCCTGTGTTCCTACAATAACAATGAAGGTCTTGTATATCTTACTGAACTATTATATCCCTTCTACCACCACAAGCGCAAGAATTTCCTCAAGAATCAAAACCATCCATGGAGGAACTACTTATGTCGACGTGCGATCTGAACAAGCTTGCTACTAAGTAGAATAGGGAAAATGCGAAAAATATGGATAGATTGGAAGCAATGGTATAAAGCCAAGACGTATATTTGAAAAGACTAGAAGATCAAATAAGAAAATTAGCGAATAACCAAAGCTAGATACCTCAAAGGACACTGCCAGATGAAACCGAAGAAGATCCATGGAATCAAAAACTCACAAGGATACCGTAATGGGGACAGAGGCAGAGCCATATATAGAGACTGAGGTGTCCTATCAAGATCTTGGAGCATGCATTGTGTAGATGTCTGATGAAAAGCTAAACGTAGAAATTCGAAAGTACATCTATGAGGAAGTGGCGGAACAAGGAGTTAGTCAAAAGCAGTTACGTGAGTCTATTGAAAATCTCATGATAGAATGGGATACATCACACAAACAAGAAGTTAGCATAATGGATACCACTTATAAGCTTGATATAATGGCACAACCATTCAAAGTCAAGCATCATACAAAACCTTCTGACAGTCTGTCATTTATTTCAAGACCCTATAGAGCTAAAAGTTTGAAGAAGGTGGCATGAGCGCTGAATGGAAAAGAATCCTATTTGCCACCTCATTTTTGGAAGAGGCGCTTGAATAGTAACGCACATGGCACTTTCCTATTAGGATATCCAAAGCCAAATTGAAGCCTCATTGAATGAAGATCTTCAAAAACCGTCTGGCTGAAGATGTTAAACTTAGAGCTAGCGGGGAGGCAACCTACTAGTTTAATTTTTTTTGTCTTTATTTTAGTTTTATTTTATTGTGTGCTATTTGCTTGTTTATTATTTTGCATATGTAGTTATGAAGGTTCTAGCACAATCAATACACTATGCTCAACCAAAATCTGACAAGCATGAGCCTGATCAACTCCATGCACGGTTGTGTTCTTCCTCACTCTTTATTTCTTTACGCTTATCTTATATTGAAAATAATGAAAGTTTTAAGTTTGGGTGTGTGTGCATGTTAGTGTTAGTTCTTACTATTTATTAAAAAATTTCAAAAAATCTTTAATTTTTTTAATCTTACATAATGAAGCATAGTCTAATGATGCGTTTGTTTGCTTTCCGATGAAATCATAGAAAATGATAAGTTCCCAATTTAATTTTATTTGATGCCTTGAGTATATGATCTATGTTAGACTCATAAGCACTTAATAGTAGGTCTCTAGTAGTAAGAGCTTATGTAGTTGGCAAAGTGACTAGTTGAAGAAATTACTTGATGATGTATGACCGTTAGCTTAGATGTCTATTTCGATTTTCTAGTGTTATGATATATGGTATGGTTGGAAAAAAAGAAAAAAAAAAGAAAAAAAAAAGTTAAATCACCTATAATCGATAAACGTGAAGCTACTTGTGGGCGAGTGTTAGGATCACCATGATGAGAAATGATACCTTAAAGGGTAGGTGTGTTGAAAAAAAAGAGAGAAAAAACATACCATACTGAGTAAAGAAAGGTAGATAAAAAGTACTTTTGAGACATCTAGGTTGGTTTGACCCATCGTATCTCAATTTTTGAGACGAAATCACTAAGTTGATTTACTTAGGAATTGAGCTGTGACCGTACCTTTACACACACATTGTGAGTCTGGCTTAGATGATTTATTCAAGAATTTGAATTTGAGTTGGGTACTTTAAAGGTTCTTGGGTTTCATTATTGTGCATTCTCTGAGGACAATATTATGTGTAACTCCCAAGATGGATTTGTTTAGTTAGTTGATTTTATTTTTATTTTTCCATTTTTACGTGATTACATGTGTGTGTTAAATAACGTTTGTGGGTGTCGTCTCTGTAAGCCCTCACGAGACTATAACACGTCCAATAGGGCCGCCTAGGGGTTTAAAGGCTTGTTGCCTACGCTAAATGAAATCTTGACCCCTACGATAGTGGCTTAGGTTAATTTGTTTTAGTTATATTTTATTTTATTTTATTTGTTTTGTTCGAGGACTAGCAAAATATTAGGTCTGGTGGTGTGACGAACAGCTAATATATAGATATTTACCACCCCTTAATCTTAAGGTTTTATGGGTGATATCAAGTTTTATGAGCGCTTTGATGTGTTTTGGGTGCGTTTTGCAGGTCAAAATTACATCACAACTCAACGGAACAACAAGGGATGAGAACTGTAAGAATCGGGCCATATTCCGTAGTCAAAATACGCGTTCCGATACTAGACAGTGAGTCGAGATGTGCAAATGGAAAAAACACATGCCAGAATATGAGAAGCTGGGCACGTCACATCACTCAATAAGAAGTGTCACGACGCGCCGTCGTGACCAGTGCGCGTCACAATGTGGAATGCTTTTCCCAGTTCATCCCAGATCCGATTTTTAATAAGATAAGACCCCTAAGACCTCCTATATAAGTACTAATTCATGCCAAAACCTAAAAAAAGCCTCATAGCATATTTTGGAATCTCCGAGAGTATAGAAGATTGCCTAGAGCAAGGTAAAAATGAGTTCATCAATGAGAATTAGAGTTTGAAGTCTAATACTGCAAATCAGAGTTCTTTCTTCTCTTCACTCTCTAATTTATCTCTTATGAGTTCTTGCTTTGTAACAATGATTAGCTTATGTTTATTGTTTATCATGAGTAGTTAGTTCATTAAATCTATGGCTGTAACGAATCTTAAACATATTTAATTAATTTAATTATATTTTTTATTCCTTTGGGTTTGTTAATTATTATTTATAATTCTTCGTGCATTGATGCTTATTTTATTTGTTTGGCCAACAATAGAATAATCTTGGTAAATCCCTAGGAACTCGACATAGGAAATTTGGATTAGCCATGGGATTAATATCGTGTTATTTATTCGTTGAATATATTTTTTTGTATGATAGAAATATACTTGCAGGGCATGCACAGCCATTATTAGAACTTGAATTTAAGGAATTTAGTTTAATTTAATTAACATAGACATCTAGTTAATTGGTTTAGATCCGAATATATTTACCTGACCATCGAAAGAGGCTTATGAATAATTTAGCGTTCTAAGATAATAATTAGTGAAAATAACTCAATTGAATAAAAAATGCCTGAACCTATTGCGTTTATGCTTAGGTAAAGTTACAACCCTAGGTTCTTCTATCTGTAAGGTTTTCCAACATTTTTTATTTGTTATTTGTTTAATTTTAGTAAATTTCGATAAATCAACTCTCCTTCTCAATAGTTTAGTTTAAGTTAAGTAGACTAGTCTTGATATTAATAAGATAAATAGTAAGTCCTTGTGTATTCGACATCCGACTAATTGTCACTATATTACTTGAGCGATAGGTGTGCTTGCGTGCTAGATTAATAAAATCGCGATCAATCGATTACCAACCAAATAAATTCGTTGTCGGTAAATATTACCGATGGAAAATAGTGATATATGACTAAGTGCCTTGAAAGTCCTAGACAACGTTACTATCTAATTGCTAAGCGAATAGATGTTGGTATCTTGTTACGGGTTACCTGAATTACTATTGTTACTAGAGGGTAAACTATTACACCACCAACTAATGATTACTGCATTCGCTGCATATTTCGATTAATGTCCACCCATATCGTGTATTTTTATGAGCCTATTTGATGGTTACTGAGGTTCCAAAGAATCTTAGTCAGATAAAGGGTTTGTTAGAGTTACTCTAGAGGCGTGTGTAGACATTGTATTTTTACGCATAGCCCGATGATGACTCTTTTACGGGGACACTATTGGGATTTATGCCCTAAAGCTTCATGCGTTGTAAACGTAATTATTTATTGAAATAAAACATGCTTTATTCATCTATCAAAATTGATTGATTTAAATCGCATATATTAAATTGTCTTGATTATCCTTGAATACTACATCACCTTCAGACTTAATGTATAAGTAGTATACACAAGAGGATTTGAGTCTGAAGTTAGTAATCTAAAATATTCCATAGAGAGCAAACGAAGTGGGAACTTTGTTTATGGTTTATCTATAGCTGCGGTTCATTCTATATATTGATATAACGACCATGATCTGAGATCGTTCATGTAGTGACATGAGAATTTTGGCACCTTGTATGATGTGATCATATAGGACTGGACCTAGATAAATATGAATATCTTTTTAATATTTGTTAATCGTAGAAATTCATTTTATCTACTAGATGGTCATATATGGATTAATCTTAATCCTGAGTGTACTACGAACTCCAGCATGTCGGGCTATGTCCTTTGATTTACTATGGTGAGGTTGTTAGAATCATTCATGGCTAATAACTACCTATTTTGGAGATATGGTTTGGTGTGTAGTTGGGAACGTTTTACATAGATATGGAATTCACTCCTTCTTACGAGAAGCAGAATAGTATCTTGCTTAAGATCTGATTCGGTACTTGAACAAAGAGCGCTCATCTTTCTATTGAGAATAAAAAGAATTATATTCATAGCATTTATGAATAAATTGTTCTTTAGAGAATCATTGGTAAACGAACTTATGACCCAGCTTTAATTATGAGATATTCATGAATAGCCAATCCATATGTAATGACTATATCGATGGACGACCGAATATGTTCGGATTATTGTATTTCCATTTACGGCAACGAGAGTGCAACTTCAAGTTTTTAGTGGAATAACGCAAAGTTAATAATTCAGAATATTTAGTTAATGAGATTAAATGATATTTAGAGATTATTGGAGCTCGGAACCGTAGGTCCATTTGGTCCTCGAAATAGCTCAATTAACTGTAGCAAACTTAATATAATTAGATTGACTAATTATATACTCACATAATATTTATATATTATTAATGAGATTAATAATATAATATGTCACAAATGAAAACTATGTTAAATTAGTTTAACTTAATGTTTTCTAGAATTCTTTGATTATGAGATAATCAAATCATGATTATAAGATAATCAAGTTACTAATAATTTTTAGAAAATTATTACATCATAAATGAAATCATTACATCATTATTATGATAATGATAAATGAGTCAACATGGAGATAAAAACACATAGCTTCCTATGCTCTCTAAATGTTTAACTCCAAGGTTATGTATGACCTATTGCCTTTGCTTTGTCATTTGCTATTGCTTCTTGTGATTTTGTAAGGCATCCACTTAAGTGTGTTTTCCATTACTAGAAAAACACATGAAGACCAATGACAAGAGTAGTTGGCTTTGGTGGAATCTTTTCTCTACTATTTCCACTCAATTATTGAGTGTGTTTGCCATTACTAAGAAAAGAATAGTAGCTTGGAGACAAGGGTAGTTGGCTTTGAGAGAATAAAATCTCTACCATCTCCACTCAATTATAGAGTAACCTTCATTCATCATTCATACAAGAGTTGTGAAAAGAGAAAAAAAAAAGTAAAGAGAGTTCTAAAATCCAGAATTTTGTTTCATCAAAGGTTGAGTGAAAAAAAAATTTTCTCAATTGTTGAGAGAAATGAAACATTACTTAAATGTCGAGAGAAAGATTTCTTAAGCCATACAAGTTGTGACATCCTTAATCTCTAAATAGTTTAGAGCTTAATCCTTGTGAGTGAAGCCCACACTTCGGCTTGTTGGTTTTGAGATATAGTTCGGAAGATCGGGTGGTTGATCTTAGCGTCGGATCATAAAGGAAAGACATCTATAACAACGAAGCTTGTTCACTACAAAGCGTTCAATTTAGTAGCTGTTAGGTTTCAACAAAAGAGAAGGCGGAAAATTTTTCAAGGTCGATCCGGGTGCCTATTACCGCTTCCGCTGCGTTTTCGGGAAAATCATTCCCTTCAATTGGAATCAAGCGCTAAGGTTGAAAAGTGTTCTTAACCTTTCTATTTTAATATTTCAGTTTTAATGGTTTGTATGAGATATAAATCATTAATATGCATGTTGTGATGAATAGGAACAATTTAATTTCATGAGATGAATAGTTTTAATGATAATGAGGTGAATGTTTTGATTCATGTGATGAATGAGTTGCGTTGGTCATTAATTCTTTATGGCTCTTGTTTTTTAGTATTGGGAATGTAAGGCCATAAGGCCATATTCTTTCAAAGTGTTGTAAAGTTCATTTCCTTGTAATAACTTCATTTGTAATTCTATTGTAACTTGGAGGAGCCGATACCGCAGAGGACTTATCACAAGCCGATTCTGAAAGAATGGACTCAACAACACACCATGGAGCAAGACTTGAAGACCAAGGAATGCCTTGGATTATTACTTGTACTGATTAGATTAGTATAGAAAAATATGAGCCCGGTCAACGCAATTTGTGAATGTATATTTTTATCCAATCCAGTTCTTGGAAAGCATGCTGCTTCGTGACACGACCCTTCTCGCGTTGCGACGTGCAAAGTAAATGAAGCTACTGCCTGGACCTGAACATCACCACATCACGACGTGGACTAATCTGCGTCGCGACGCGCTTACGTTCTGAGTCGCGACGTGAAACTGACCGGCGTAAACACACACGTATAACGCAAGCGCACGTATCGTTCAAGTAGTATAAAAATATCGATCCCACGAGGACTTAATTCCTACTGTTGTTATTAATTATTGAATCTATTTATTTACAAATATCTAATTAAAGGGAGAATGGAATTGATTGCTTGATTGATTTGGAAGTGGTTTTACAAAATAAATAAATAAATAAAAAGACAAAAGAAAATACTAAGGAAAATAACAAAAGATACAAAGATCTAGGGTTGTGATTTCTTTTAATATCATTTTAAAGATGAAGTGGTTATCTTAAAGATGGTAATATATTGATTTATTAACCTGGAACACTAAATTATGTGTAAGCCTCTGTCGATGGTCAGACACAAATACCCAGTTTAACCCAATTGAACCATATGTCTATGTCAACCAAATTATCTGGATTCATTAAGTTTAAGTTCCAATTATGGCTACCCCCGCCCGACAGGTATATTCCTATCCTGTAAGGAATCTATTAAAGGGTTATCTATCCTCAAGGAAGATCGTGGGCTATTAAGTCTAAGGCTGAAACCTAAAATCCCTATGTCTAGTTCATTTTAGATTTACCATATCAATCTTATTGGTGATCAGACAATAAGAAGCATTAAGCTTAAGACTTAATAAGTAAAACTATAAATTACCCAAACTATAAAATAATCCCTTATAAACTAGTGATATTAAAAGTCATCACAACTTCTAATTAACTAACACATAATTAGGACTAGTAAATTCATAAAAGTAAAAGACATAAAGTAAAAATGCTGAAAAGTAAAATACAATAAAATAAAATGCTAAGGTAAAAGGAATTACTTTTACAACTACTAATTTAGATATCTCCCATAAAATAATATATAAACTTGTGATAATATTACCAACCGACCATTCTGGCGGTATCCTGATTAAGTCAAATTAAGTCCAACCAGCCATTAAGGCGGAACCAAAAATAAATTTACCAACCGACCAATATAGCGGTATCCCTTATTAAGTCAATATTTTAAATAGTTAATATATTATTTTTAAGGGAGATTAATCTAAATAGCAACAGTAAAAGAATTACCTTTCACCCTAGCTGAAAAAGTTACTTCAACATGGTGAATAGTAAAAACTGTAAAAGTAAAAATTAAATTACTATTATTACAAAAAGTAATTAAATTATTTACAAAACTAAAAATAAAAAAAAAACTAAAAAAAAATAAAAATAAATTCTAGAGAGAGAAACTCTCTCTAGAGAGAGAAATCAAGAGAGAGAGAGGTGTACATAATTCTGAAATTCGCGCAGTATTTATAGAAATATTTTTCACTGTTCCCGCGTCGCGACGCCAAGGAGCTCAGAGTCGCGACGCTAGATTTGTCGACGTGGCACGCTGAGGAGACGACACGTAGCAAGGCGGCTGACTATTCACGCGACACGTGTCAAGGCGGCTAATTCTCAATTATTGTGATGACGTCATTGATGACATCATGCTGACGCGGCGACGACGTGGCGATGACGTGGCGTGGCGGCTGACTGTTCATTGTCGGTACAATAGGATTGCGACACGTGGCGACACGTGTCAAGTTGTGATTGGCTGAGGCAGACGTGGCAAGTTGACTCGGTTGACCTGCTGACGTGGCTGATGATGTGGCATGACACGTGGCGAGGTTGACTTGTTGACCGATGATGTGGCTGATGACGAGGCGACACGTGTCAAGTCTGAGTGTCGGCAGCATATGATGATGACACGTGGCACGGCGCATGTTAGCAGATCGGCTGTGATGGTGACACGTGGCACGGCGCATTTTAGCAAAGTCAAAACTTCTCAAATGGTTGACCATTGACCAGGCGCATGTTAGCAGATTCGGCTCACGCTGGGCGTCGCGGCGCGCAGTGTTCCAGCGGCGCGACGCGCAGAAGACGAAAATATCCCTGTTGACGCATTTTTGTCCGGTTTTGCTCCAAATTGCCTCCAGTGCTGTCCAAACTTTATTTATCTGCAAAATAACAATAAAACACATCAAAACGTTCACAAAACTCAAGAAACTATACAAAATATTAAGTTAAATGAGTGGGAAATAGTGATATAAATACCACTCATCACACCCCCAAACCTAACATTTTGCTAGTCCTCGAGCAAAATACAAAACATAATAAAATTTAACTAAGCCATTTTCATAGGGATCACGGTTGCATTTAGCATATGCAACAAGCCTTTAAACCCCTAGGTGTCCCTAGTGGACGAGTGTAGTCTCGTGAGGGTTTACAGCAATGATACCCACAAACATTTTACAAAAGTAAAAAGGTATTAAAACTAATGCACACAAAAGCAAAAAGACAAGCGAAAAGAGAATAAAGAAAGTTAGTGACTAATCAGGTGAAAATTCTACTCCAAGTTACTAGTTGTTTTGTTTCTTTCTAAATTACCGAATAAGTAAATTCTCCGATTATTTTTTTACCATTCTCCATATACACAGCTAACAAAATATTAATCAACTCATTTTTTCCCACAACAGTCATAAGTGCAGTTGATAAGAGAGTAATATTTTTGTCCTAAAGTTCTATCAGATTTCACACCTTTTTGTAGCAATGGAATAATTTTCTGATTTTTCTGATTTTTTCTTTTGATTTTTCTCTATTTTTTATTTATATACAATACATTCCGTCTATATAGCGAGTTTTGGGTCGGTGGCTCCCAAACCGGTTGGCTTTAGGGCACCAGGTGTTAAGACACCCCTACGAACTTAATTACTCAGACTTCAGATATATATATATTTTTGCAGCATCTTCGATCCATGTAACGAGCTTTGGGCCAGTGACTCCCAAACCAGTTGGTTTTAGGGCACTAGGTATTAAAACACCCTTACAGACTTAATAACTCGGATCTCGAACGTTTTTTTTTTTTTTTTTTTTTTTTTTTTTTTTACTCCATCACTATTTAGAGATGCTTCCTCCAATTAAACTATAGCACGGGATATTACAAACTTTTCAATTTTAGCTCATGTCCGTATGTTTCCATGTAAGTTCATAATACCTGTCAACTGAACATAAGAAGATTCATTTTAGTCAGATTTATGGAGAATTCACAAATTAAATAATTCAAAAGGAAATAAACAAAAATTAACTTATTTTGAAATAAATGGTTTGAGATACGTATCAGGAGTGAAAACTCCTTACTCAGCTACCTCTCACCAATTTCACCTTTTTAGTCAAAACAGAAACACAAAAATGCAAAATATTTTTGTAATTTTTGAAAATTTTTCAATTTTTTTTGTATTTTTCGAAAAATTTTGGACTAAAAATAAAAACACATACAAACTAAAAACAAGGTACTGATCAACTAAATCCCTCCCCCAAACCTAAATGAGACATTGTCCTCAATGTCTTAACAGTAGAAGAAGAGTTAGAAGGTAATACCTGATCAGCTGAAATTTTACAGGAAAAATTACCGATTAAGATTTATGTCCAAATTACGATTCTTACCACGATTGTTATTTGACCATTTTTCATTAAATATTTTGGCAGAATCACCTCTAAAATCTCAAAATTCCCCAAAAATTCACCCTAAAAAATTATCACCAATCAAATCCCAACTTTGGTATTTTTCAGAAAAATTCGACAGAGTCTCCCCTGAATTTTTGATTATCCAACACAACCTAAATCTATCAAATGCCACAAACACCCCCAATTCAACTCTTCGCTCCCGCAATCTACGAATTAAATTAATCCACAATCCAACACTTCGCAATTGAAAATTCCCAAATCAAACACACCACAATTCAATCCTAATTACCAAATCAATTTACCATTTACCAAATCAAATTTTATCAAATTATTACCGTTAATCTCAAATTCTGATTTTGGCAGTGGTGGGTTCTCTCGGTTCTGTTGGTTTTGGATTGGGTTTCTGGTCGTTGGTTGTTGGACGGCAGTGATGGTCACGGCTTCTCTTGGTTCTGGTTTGTGTGTCTCGGCTGTGGTGGGTTCGCGGCTTTGGGTTGAAGATCCGTAATGGTCGGTCTTGTGTTGGTTCGGTTCAGGCGAGACAGTGGCGATGGTTGCGGTTGGGCTGATTTGTCTCAGTTTGGTTGCAGGTGATGGCTTCTGGTGTGGTTGATGATGGTGGCTCGGTGACGGCGGTTGAGTCACGGCTCTGGTTTGGTTTTGTTCGGTCGTGAGTGGTTGATGAAGATCGGTTTTGACTCGGCGAGGAAAGGGCTCGGTCACGGCGTCGGTGGCTGCTGAGTTTCGGTGGATTCGGCGAAGCTTGGTTCTTGGTGGCTGCTCACGGTGTGGATCTCGGCTGGCGAAGACTCGGTCACGGTGAAGAAGGTAGTGGCTCGCGGTGGTGATGGCTGGTTCGGTTCTGGTGGCTCGGTAAAAGCTTGGTGTTTGACATGGCGAAGGTTGCGGCTGTGGATCTCGGTCGTGAGGCTTACGGTCACGATGGCACTCGATTTCGGTTCGGTGGCTGGTGGGTTTCGGTCACGGCAAGGGGTGGATCTTGGTTTGATGGTGGTTCGGTTGTAGGTGCGGCTGGTGGTGAAGATGGGTTTCTGGTTTTTGGTAGGTGATTGGTTGAGGATGAAGAAGATGAAGAGTGAAAGGAGATGCTGCCAGCACCCTGCTTATGTCTCTGATTTCGAGTTAGCGTCGCGACGCCAAAAATTGCATTTTTTTTTTTTTTTTTTGGCAAAACCATGTCTTGTGACGGATAAATCCATAGGGACGCCTCTTAAGAAGTGTCTTTTTACTTGGCCGTCTCCGGGATCAACTTTGTATCTTCGTGATTTTATCAAATTTTTATTTTGAAAATCCCGCTTGCACTGGCTTGCTTTGTCCTGAAAAATTCCGTTTTTAATTTTTCCTGCAAAACTAACACACAAAATTAAAAAGTTCACACAAAATAAATTACAACAAAATTGCATGGGTTGCCTCCCTGCTAGCGCTAAATTTTTCGTCTTCAGCCAGACGTGAATGAAATCCATATGTCAAGGAGGTTTCAATGTGGCACGGCGCATGTTAGCAGATCGGCTGTGATGGTGACACGTGGCACCGCGCATTTTAGCAAAGTCAAAACTTCTCAAATGGTTGACCGTTGACCAGGCGCATGTTAGCAGATTCGGCTCACGCTGGGCGTCGCGGCGCGCAGTGTTCCAGCGGCGCGACGCGAAGAAGACGAAAATATCCCTATTGACGCATTTTTGTCCGGTTTTGCTCCAAATTGCCTCCAGTGCTGTCCAAACTTTATTTATCTGCAAAATAACAATAAAACACATCAAAACGTTCATAAAACTCAAGAAACTATACAAAATATTAAGTTAAATGAGTGGGAAATAGTGATATAAATACCACTCATCAGAAACAGACCTGACGTTTTAATACTTTTTGTTTCATTGCGTTTCGCGATGCCTAATTTGGGAGTCGCAACGTGCAGCCTTGGCATGATAACGTGTTTAAATTATTTGAAAAACATGTCATATAGCCTAGGGTGCCTACTCTTGCATCTTCATATGCCATAACTGTTGGGGTTTTTAAAAGGAATTACGGGTTGGCGCAACGGAACGCGAAAAACCGATTTTTCCGATTTCAAAAATTTTTCTTGGAACAATTAAATAAACATATTTATTTAATTAACCAATTTTAAATTCTGAAATTTCAACCCAAGAAATCAGATTTTTCATAATTACCAAATGACCCACAAGTTTGCAAATTAATTATTTTGGTCCTTAAATATTTAAATACATATTTAATTGATTCCAAATCAACCCAAAATAACTTATACATGTCAAATACATGAATTTATAATAAAATCCAGAAAATTTTCAAAATTTACGAAACTGTCCAGTTTTTTAATTAATTGCATTTTGGCCTAATTTGTTCAAAACACATCAAGATCAAATCCAATCAATCACAAATTTGACATACACCAAATTATATCATAAATATGAAAAGCCCCAAAATGGAATAGGTTTAGAACCCTAATTTCATAAATTAGTCCAATTACATAATTTACATTAAATTGAATTAATTCAACACTTTAATCCATCAATTACCACACCAATCAAGTCTCACAATTATGAAATTACCCAAGAACAATTCTAGGTTAATTATGAATGACTAAGCTGTTGGAAATGGTGATCGAGCACCATTCACTTTTTGTATGAATATTTATTATTTATGCAATGTAATATTTTCTTTATCATGATTATTTATTTATTTGTATGGTAATTTCTTACTTTTATTTATATATTGTAAATCTAATTGTTAGATTACTCTAAGAGTTAGAGATTTCGAGTTTCACTCGGAACCTTATATGAAATTAGTAAAGACCCGAGAGTTACAACATATGCTGATATAGTTGCAAGAGTTCCAAATGGTGTTGAGAAATATCACGCATTCTCTCGAATATAAATTATTCCTGGTCTAGATTTATTGACATGGGTCGGTCATTATATTGGTAAGACTAGTGCATTGTCTATATATGTAATGGAGATATGGTTTGTCTCAACAGACTATGAGCTTAGCGGAAGTTCGTATAGAAATGCGGATATTCATTAGTGGAATGAATATCGAACAAACTCATAAAAGATGACTAATAGATATTCTATAAAACTGT
Source organism: Zanthoxylum bungeanum (assembly GCA_019454045.1). Taxonomy (NCBI): domain Eukaryota; kingdom Viridiplantae; phylum Streptophyta; class Magnoliopsida; order Sapindales; family Rutaceae; genus Zanthoxylum; species Zanthoxylum bungeanum. The sequence goes on from SKCR01027983.1 coordinate 80,056, forward strand.
CAATAGTTGTCTTTTCGAGTTAAGTAGTTATTGTGGTCCTTTGACTTGAGACACCACAGTGGTCTTGTGAGTGATCCCCTGTGCCTGATACCATGCATGTCAGAGACCTTTTATGGTCTGACCTCTGGATGACTGTTAGGTATAGACCGATGCTCACGAAGATCGGTCTGTGTTATTATGAGGATTCGTCAGTCCATATGGTTGGATTTTTTTCCCTAAATTTTCAGAATATATTCCGGAAATCTTTTGGCCGAAAGTTCGTTGAAGAAATTATTTCTTTAACATTATAAATAATATTGAAAAAGAGTTTTGCATATATTATTTAATAATGGAATATAATTATGAAAATTTATTTTATATTGAGTAGATAAGGTTTTGACAGTAAATCTATAACCTTACTCAATTGGAGACGGTAATGATGAAGCGATTATACATTAACGTTTTAACCTCGACTTGTATAATTCGACGTGTCGTGTTATTTTTAGTCATGATTTGTAGGTAGGCATGCCTTCATGAATATATGTATGTGTATATGAGATATATATGTATATATATAAGTAACAACTGAACGTGAGCCTAGAGAGTTCCATTATATTAAGTTTACTCGTTGGGTACTGATGAGTGGTAAATCTATCACTATTTCCCACTCATTTAACCTAATATTTTGTATAGTTCTTGAGTCTTGTGAATATTTTGATGTGTTTTGTGTTATTTTGTTGATAAATAAAGTTTCAGGACATTCTGGAGGTGATTTGGGCAAAAACAGTGAAAATTGGACGAAAATGGCATTTTTGGTAATTTCCCGGGTCGCGACGCCAAGACCTTCAACGTCGCGACGCCTAACGTGCGCCGAACAGTGCTAACGTGCGCCGGGTCCACAAATCAGAATCTGAGAAAAGTTTGACTTTGCTAACAAGCGCTGTGCCACGTGTCACCATCACAGCCGATCTGCTAACATACGCCGTGCCACGTGTCAGCATCCTACGATACCGACAATCGACATCGCCACGTGTCACTCCATGTCATTGCCACATCATCGTCCACATCACCAGGTTGACCGAGTCAACATGCCACCTCACCGCCACATCATCATCAGCCAATCAGGAAGTGCCACTTGTCGCAATTTTATGGTGCCGACAGTCACTTTCCCACATGTCGCCACGTCAGCATCAATTATTGGCTCTCTAATCCTTATCTGACACGTGGCGGATAAGAATCTAGCCGACCAATCAGAAGCCTCCACGTGTCACAATAATTGAGATCCAACCACTCTGCCACGTGTCACCTTATCACCTTATCCAGAATCTGCAATCGACGAACCACAGCGTGCCATGTCGACATAATTGGCGTCGCGACGTGAGCTGGGCATCGCGACGCGCAACCCCTACTGACCCCTATAAATAGAGCGCGAAATTCCAGTTTCAGTTGTACCACTCTCTCTCATCTCTTTGATATAAAGAAGGAGTTTCCCTCTCTACTTTCTTTTAATTTTTAGTTTTTTAGTTTTTAGTTTTGTAATTAATTTTAATTACGTTTTGTTATAATAGTAATATACTTTTTTTTACTTTTTACTGTTTTTACTATTCACCATGAGGAGATAACTTCCCCAGTTAAGGTGAAAGGTAATTCTTTTACTATTGCTATTTAGATTAATCTCCCTTAAATATAATATATTCACTATTTAAAATATTGACTTAAAAAGGATACCGCCAGATTGGTCGGTTGGTAATTCATTTTAATCTGGTTTAAACCTGACTAATCAAGGATACCGCCAGATTGGTCGGTTGGTAATTAAACTTTCTTGCCGCCTATATGGCAGGTTCATGGATAAATCTTGTTACCACCTTAATGGTTGGTTTGATTTAATTTGACTTAATCAAGATACCGCCTATATGGCTGGTTGGTAATGTTATCACAAGTTTATATATTATATTATGGGAGATATCTAAATTAGTAGTAGTAAAAGCAATTCCTTTTACCTTAGCATTTTATTTTATTGTAATTTACTTTTCAGTATTTACTTTACCGCATTTTTACTTTATGTCTTTTATTTTCAAGTTTTTACTAGCCCTAGTTATGTGTTGTAACTAAATTAGTTATCTGGGGTTGTGATAACTTTTAATATCACCGGTTTATAAGGGGTTAGATTATAGTTTGGGTATTATAAAGATTTATTTATTGAGTCTTAATCTTAATGCTTTTTCATTAACTGGCCATTAATAAAATTGATCTAGTAAATCTAAAATGAACTAGACATAGGGATTTTAGGTTTCAGCCTTAGACTCAATAGCCCACGATCTTCCTTGAGGATAGATAACCTTTAATAGATTTCCTTACCGGATAGACATATACCTGTCGGGGGCGGGGGTAGCCATAATTGGAACTTAAACTTAATGAATCCAGATAATTTGGTTGACATAGACATATGGTTCAATTGGGTTAAACTGGGTATTTGTGTCTCACCATCGACAAGGCTTACACATAATTTAGTGTTCCAGGTTAATAAATCAATATATTACCCAACTTTAAGATAATCACTTCATCTTCAAAATGATATTGGAAGAAATCACAACCCTAGATAGTTTTTAATATTGAATTTTCTTAAAATCTATTTTCGAATAATTTTATTTACTTGTTTTTAAATTTAGAATCGTCACCATTTCAAATCAATCAAACAACCTGTTAGATAAAAGTAATTATTTGACATCATAAAATTAATAGATTAGATATTAAGTCCTAGTGGGATCGATATTTTTATACTACTTGAACGATAAGTGCACTTATGTTATACGTGTGTGTTTACGCCGGTCAAGTTTTTGGCTCCGTTGCCGGGGACTTATTTATCTTTCACTATTAGTTGTGGGGTTAGATACGTTACTTTTATCTAATTTCTTTTTACTTATTGTTTTTGTTTTCTTGTATTTCAGGTTCTCAAAAACTACATGAGACGAAATAGAAGCTTTGAACTCCGACCGCTTGACCCATAAATTGAAAGAACCATCAGACAGTTGAGAAGGGAAAGGCGAGAAGGCCAAGAAGCTTTAGTCAACATGGAACCTTAACCTTTGGATGTTGCACCACCAATTCCCATTCGAGACAGATCCATTCCGGTGGTTGACAGACTCATTTCCTGTATTGTACTTCCTCCCTTACCAGCAAATGTGTGTGAAATCAAAACATGCATTCAGATGATTCAGCAGTCAGTTCAGTTCGGGGGGAATGCAACTGAAGATCCTAATGCCCATATCAGTAACTTCCTGGAAGTTTGTGGCACTTTCAACTACAACAGAACATCAGAAGAAGCAATGAGACTGTGAGTTTTTCCATATTCCCTAAAAGACAGAGCTAAAGCTTGGCTACATTCATTACCAGCAGGTTCTATCACAACTTGGAAGACTTTAGCCACCAAATTTCTTGGAAAGTACTTTCCACCAGCCAGAACCGGAAAGCTGAGGAATGACATCACATAATTTATACAACAAGATTCAGAATCCCTCTGCGAAGCTTGGGAAAGGTACAAAGATTTGCTCCGGAAATGTCCGCACCATGAAATTCCAAAATGGCTTCAAGTCCAAACATTCTATAATGGATTTTCTAGAATAATGAGAACCACAATCGATGCTGCTGCTGGAGGAGCTTTAATGGTGAAAGGAGAAGATCAAGCCTGGGACCTAATCAAAGAAATGGCCAACAACAATTCCTTGTGGCCAACAGAAAGGAGCATGATCCAAAGAATTGCAGGAATTTATGAAAGTGGAGCCAATACAGCAGTCAACGCCAAGCTAGATCAGATATGAAAATTCATGGAGACACTTACCACTGGATCCACAAGTTCACCATATGGAGGAGCACCAGAGTCGAACCAACTTGAAGAGACGGTGAATTATGTCAACAATTTCAACAGACGGGGGAACAATCTATATTTCAACACCTACAACCCATGGTGGAGGGAATCATCCCAATTTTTCATGGAGCAACAATTCAAGCCAACAGCAGAACTATCCACCACATGAATTCCAGCAACAGAACAAAGGGAAGGAGCAGGCAAATGAACCAGGAATAACAGAAGTGTTGACCCACTTGAAAAAGATAGAAGCAAAACACGACTCTCAAGCAGCAAGATATGATACTATGTTTCAATCTCAAGCAACAAGATATGATGCTATGTTTCAATCCCAAGCAGCATTAATTCAAAGTCAATCTACTTCTATTAAAGCACTGGAGAATCAATTGGGACACTGGCAAATGCTCAGAGTTACAGACCGCCAGGTACCCTCCTAGCAAAACAGAGCCAAATCCAAGAAACATAGGGAAATAGCAATGTCATGCCATCATGTTAAAAAGCGGTACTGAAATCAACAAAGATGTTGGAGCCAAAACAACTGCTGAGGAAGCTCCAAAAGAAACAAATCAACAGATGGAGGAAAAAGAACAGATCATTCCACCTCCACCTTTTCCTCAACATCTTCAGAAGAACAAATTGGACAAGCAGTTTTCTCGGTTTCTGGAAATCTTCAAAAAGCTGCATATCAACATTCCATTTGCAGAAGCGTTGGAACAAATGCCCAGCTATGCCAAATTCATGAAAGACATTCTTTCACGAAAGTGGAGATTAGGAGATTACGAGACAGTAGCATTATCAGAAGAATGCAGCGCTATCATTCAGAGGAAACTTCCCCCAAAGTTGAAAGATCCTGGCAGTTTCACTGTTCCTTGCACCATAGGAGAACATGACTTCGGTAAGGCTCTGTGTGATTAGGTGCGAGTGTGCGAGTGTTACTTGATGCCTTTTTCTATTTTCAGGAAATTACAGATTGGAGAAACAATGCCAACTTCAGTCTCACTACAACTTGCTGATAGAACGCTCGTATTTCTAAGAGGCGTAGTTGAGGATATGCTGGTCAAGGTTGACAAATTCATTTTCCCAGCAGATTTTATTGTCCTTGATATGGAGGAAGACGCATACGTGCCAATCATTCTCGGGAGACCATTCTTGGCTACAGGTCGAACCATTATTGATGTACAAAAATGAGAATTAACCATGAGGGTACAGGACCAAGAAGTAACATTCAATGTTTTCAAGGCCATGAATTTCCCAGATGATGAAAAGAATGAGGAATGTTTCGAACTTGATGTGATACACAGTACCATTTAGAACTCCAATGCAATGCAAAGTTCTACTGACAAACTTAAAACATGTCAATTGCCTGTGGAGCCTAAAGATAAAACCTCTTTTGTACTGAAGAAGCCAATTCTTGCATTACAAGCAACAGAAGAGAAAAAGTTCCACCAGCTCAACGAATTGGAGGAATTTCACAATCAGCCTTTTGAGGATGCCAAATTGTACAAAGAAAAGGGCAAGAAAAGACATGATGAGAAGTTAGTGCGCATACAACTGGAACCTGGGCAGAAGGTACTGTTAAACAAATCAAGGGTGAAATTCTTCCCATGGAAGCCAAAATCACGGTGGTCAGGTCCATTTGTGATCACCAAAGTTTTACCAGATAGAGCCGTTGAGATACATGATCCTGACTCCAACAAAACTTTCAAGGTTAAAAACAAGCGTGTCAAGCACTACTAGGGAGAATCATTTGAGCGACAAAAAGAAAGTGTTACACTTTCAGATCCAGCTTAACGTTCGAGAAGTCAAGTCTGGCTGACGACTTTAAACTTAGCGCTAGCAGGGAGGCAACCCATGCAATATTTGTACATATTGTGATCTGGTGTGTTTTATTTTTGTGTGTTTAATTTTTGCAGGTTTAGTCATTTCAAGATGGAAGAAGCTCTCGCAAATCTTCGCAAGTAATTTCCTTCTCTCCCTCAAAAATCTCTGATGAAAGTTTACAAAGCTCGCTTAGAACGGATGAGACTACTGATGATCAAAGGTATTCCTACTGACATTCGTTGGATTATTGAAGCACGGGTCCGATTGGCAGGTGAGTCTTCTGACTCTTTTATTTCACATCTGCCTGGTTTAGGAAAGAACACATATGCTAAAAAGAGAAGAGCCAAAAGAATGTGTGTTTGTTATAAATGTGCTCGCATATTTTGTAATACTCGTTGTCGTTCTTTAGGAATGGTGTCCGATAACCGCGAAGATAAGATTAACTTCATTAGGGATGGCTTGAGTAAGGAGTCTTGGATGACATATCTAAAACTCTTGAGACGCATCCCAGTGGATGTGTGTATCATGAAATTCGCATGTTATATGCACAATTCCAAAAGGAAAGATAACTGTTAAGTATCGGGAATCTGACTCAAAAAGACCTGTTTGCCAATTTATAAGAAAATGGATGGGAAGCTTGTCCCTGACGCATAGACGTCAATCAAGCCGTTACTTTTCTTGTAAATATTATCTCTTTGTCTTTTCTTAATAATTGTGATTTTTGTGTTTGTTGTTTTCTTTTGTTTTCGTAGACAGGATCCAGACTTTTTGACTATCATGATTTCTTTTGTTTAGCTAACAATCGTCCTCTGGAAGATAATTGTGCTATTTTTACTCACCCTTTTCTGGTATTATAAATTCAGCCCGTCATTGCACTTTTGAAGGCATCCAGAGTTGAGAAAGAAATACATAAAAAAAATGGAAGTCACTTCAAGAAGACGAGTTGAAAACATCTGTGTGTTTTGCGGTAGTAGTGTTGGTGTTAAGCCACAATACGTAGAAGCAGCACAAGAATTGGGTCGAGTCTTAGCTGCAAGGAATATGCACTTAATATATGGCGGAGGCAATCTTGGACTAATATGGATCGTTTCAAAGGCTGTACAGGAGGGAGGCAGTCACGTTTTGGGAATCATCCCAAAACCCTTGGCAGTGGAAAATCTTATTGAACCATCAAACGGAGAGGAACTGATCATGCCAGGTATGTCTGAACGACTGGTAGAAATGATTAACCGTTCTGATGCTTTTATTACTTTGCCAGGTGGCTTGGGTACATTGGAGGAAATTTTTATAGTACTATCTTGGGCGAACCTGAACATACACCAGAAACCAATTGGGCTGTTTAACGTTGATGGATTTTATGATTTTCTTTATGTGTTTCTTGATGATGCCCGGAGAAATGGGTTCGTGTCAAAACCTTTAAAAGAACTCATCTTTACTGCCAGAACTGCTCCAGATCTAATAGACCAACTCTTAGCCTATGAACCACAAGTTGACCCTATCCTTTCAAAGATAAATTGGTCTGAGGACGATCGTGGTAAGAGGCGTCGTGTTAATCTGGATCTTAACCTTTAATTTCTTGTAGAATTTCAACTAACCAGGTACTACCTTCTAAACTCTTCTTCTACTGTTTAAGACATTGGGGACAATGTCTGATTTAGGTTTGGGGAGGGAATTAGTTGATCAGTACCTTGTTTTTAGTTTGTGTGTTATTTTTATTTTTTGTCCAAAATTTTTCGAAAAATACAAAAAAAATTTTCAAAATTTTCAAAAATTACAAAAATATTTTGTGTTTTGTGTTTTTAGTTTGACTAAAAAGGTGAAATTGGTAAGAGATAGGTGAGTAAGGAGTTTCCACTCCTGAGACGTATCTCAAGCCTATTTTCGAAATAAGTTAATTTTTGTTTATTTCTTTTAAATTATTTAATTTGTAAATTCTCCATAAAACAGACTAAAATGGATCTTCGTATGCTCAGTTGACAGGTATTATCAACATACATAGTAACATACAGACATGAGCTATAATTGAAAAGTTTGTAATATTCAGTGCTCTAGTTTAATTGGAGGAAGCATCTCAAAAAGAAATGGAGTAAAAAAAAAAAAAAACGTCTGAGATCCGAGTTATTAAGTCTGTAAAGGTGTTTTAACACCTAGTGCCCTAAAACCAACTGGTTTGGGAGTCAGTGGCCCAAAGCTCGTTACATGGATCAAAGATGCTGCAAAAATATATATATCTGAAGTCTGAGTAATTAAGTCCGTAGGGGTGTCTTAACACCTGGTGCCCTAAAGCCAACTGGTTTGGGAGCCACCGACCCAACACTCGCTACATAGATGAAAGATATTGTATATAAATAAAAAATAGAGAAAAATCAAAGAAAAAATCAGAAAAATCAGAAAAATTATTTCATTGCTGCAAGAAGGTGTGAATTCCGATAAAACTTTAGGACAAAAATATTACTCTTTTATCAACTGCACTTGTGACTGTTGTGGGTAAAAATGAGTTGATTAATATTTTATTGGCTGTGTATATGAAGAATGGTAAATATGATCGGAGAATTTACTTATTCAGTAATTTAGAAAGAAACAAAACAACTAGTAACTTGGAGTAGAAATTTCACCAGATTAGTCACTAACTTCTTTATTCTCTTTTCTCTTGTCTTTTTGCTTTTGTGTGCATTAGTTTTACTTTTGTAAAATTTTTGTGGGTATCATTGCTGTAAACCCTCACGAGACTACAACTCGTCCACTAGGGACACCTAGGGGTTTAAAGGCTTGTTGCATACGCTAAATGCAACCGTGATCCCTATAAAGTGGCTTAGTTAAATTATGTTATTCTATGTTTTGCTCGAGGACTAGCAAAATGTTAGGTTTGTGGGTGTGATGAGTGGTAAATCTATCACTATTTCCCACTCATTTAACCTAATATTTTGTATAGTTTCTTGATTCTTGTGAATATTTTGATGTGTTTTGTGTTATTTTGTAGATAAATAAAGTTTCAGGACATTCTGGAGGTGATTTGGGCCAAAACAGTGAAAATTGGACGAAAAGGGCATTTTTGGTAAGACCTTCAACGTCGCGACTCCTAACGTGCGCCGAACAGTGCTAACGTGCGCCGGGTCCACAAATCAGAATCTGAGAAAAGTTTGACTTTGCTAACATGCGTTGTGCCACGTGTCACCATCACAGCCGATCTGCTAACATGCGCAGTGCCATGTGTCAGCATCCTACGGTACCGACAGTCGACATCGCCACGTGTCACTCCACGTAATTGCCACGTCATTGTCCACATCACCAGGTTGACCGAGTCAACATGCCACCTCACCGCCACGTCATCATCAGCCAATCAGGAAGTGCCACGTGTCGTAATTTTATGGTGCCGACAGTCCATTTCCCACGTGCCGCCACGTCAGCATCAATTATTGGCTCTCTAATCTTATCTGACACGTGGCGGATAAGAATCTAGCCGACCAATCAGAAGCCGCCACGTGTCACAATAATTGAGATCCAACCACTCTGTCACGTGTCACCTTATCAACTTATCCAGAATCTGCAACCGACGAACCACAACGTGCCACGTCGACATAATTGGCGTCGCGACGCGAGCTAGGCATCGCGATGCGCAACCCCTACTGACCCCTATAAATAGAGCGCGAAATTCCAGTTTCAGTTGTACCACTCTCTCTCATCTCTTTGATGTAAAGAGGGAGTTTCTCTCTCTACTTTCTTTTAATTTTTAGTTTTTTAGTTTTTAGTTTTGTAATTAATTTTAATTACATTTTGTTATAATAGTAATTTACTTTTTTTTTTTTACTTTTTACAGTTTTTACTATTCACCATGAGGAGGTAACTTCCCCAGCTAGGGTGAAAGGTAATTCTTTTACTATTGCTATTTAGATTAATCTCCCTTAAATATAATATATTCACTATTTAAAATATTGACTTAAAAAGGATACCACCAGATTGGTCGGTTGGTAATTCATTTTAATCTGGTTTAAACCTGACTAATCAAGGATACCGCCAGATTGGTCGATTGGTAATTAAACTTTCTTACCGCCTATATGGCAGGTTCATGGACAAATCTTTTTACCGCCTTAATGGCTGGTTGGACTTAATTTGACTTAATCAGGATACCGCCTATATGGCCGGTTGGTAATGTTATCACAAGTTTATATATTATATTATGGGAGATATCGAAATTAGTTGTAGTAAAAGTATTTCCTTTTACCTTAGCATTTTATTTTATTGTAATTTACTTTTTCAGTATTTTCTTTACCGTATTTTTACTTTATGTCTTTTATTTTCAAGTTTTTACTAGTCCTAGTTATGTGTTGTAACTAAATTAGTTATCTGGGGTTGTGATGACTTTTAATATCACCGGTTTATAAGGGGTTAGATTATAGTTTGGGTATTATAAAGATTTATTTATTGAGTCTTAATCTTAATGCTTTTTCATTAACTGACCATTAATAAAATTGATCTGGTAAATCTAAAATGAACTAGACATAGAGAATTTAGGTTTCAACCTTAGACTCAATAGCCCACGATCTTCCTTGAGGATAGATAACCCTTTAATAGATTTCCTTACAGGATAAACATATACCTGTCGGGCGGGGGTAGTCATAATTGGAACTTAAACTTAATGAATCCATATAATTTGGTTGACATAGACATATGGTTCAATTGGGTTAAACTGGGTATTTGTGTCTGACCATCGACAAAGGCTTACACATAATTTAGTGTTCCATGTTAATAAATCAATATATTACCCAACTTTAAGATAATCACTTCATCTTTAAAATGATATTGGAAGAAATCACAACCCTAGATAGTTTTTAATATTGAATTTTCTTAAAATCTACTTTCGAATAATTTTATTTACTTGTTTTTAAATTTAGAATCGTCACCATTTCAAATCAATCAAACAACCTGTTAGATACTAGTAGTCATTTGACATCATAAAATTAATATATTAGATATTAAGTTCTCGTGGGATCGATATTTTTACTCCCTGGAAATGGAAAACCAAAACACCTTTATTTTTGTATTTTGAAACTTGCGTGTGTCTCCTTACTGGAAAATGAATTTAACAACTTTTGTATATTCCTTTTCCATTTAGGCGTAAAATGGCTTCCAAAATAATAAACAATTATATTATTTTTGTTTCATTCTCATTAGTCCACATTTTCTACTTTAATAAAGTTAACTACTTTATCTTTAATAAAGCAAAAACAACAAATGGACTAATGGAATTAAGCCAAACAAAAGCATAAATCATGATTAAAAGATATTTGTAATATTAATTAATTAATTATTTAACAATTAAATAATTAAATAATAAATATAAATATCTCAAATATATGTATTATATTTACAATAAATATCTCAAATATATATATTAATGATATATTTTAAATATCACAATTTGATATTTAATTAATGTGTATTTAATAATATCAAATATTAAATACAAATACACATTATTTCGGGAATGACGATCAAGTCCCGATAGCATGTATTTTTCGTTTAACCGTTTAAATGAGTTATAAACAATCCGTATTATTCATAACTGTTGCCCTAGTGTTCTACGAGTATATCTCATTAGTGAGACTCTCTAGGTTCAAACATATCTGTCACGAAATCAAATTCCATGTCCATAATTCACTCATCCGTAAATTATGACGAACACGGATAAACTCACTGAACCATACAGGTCGAGGCCACTGTATAAGTATAATCCCTCCGTCACAGGTATCATGATTATTCCAGAGATATAGATGAAAACGTCAAATCTTTATAGAATAATCACGTCGACGTATCTATTAGCAATCTCTAAATAAAATTCGGAACTCATTTTCGAAGTATACTATGGCCATAGATTTAACATATTGCTAATCAAATAAAGGACTACCTATGTCATGTACACATGACTGACGGATCATATCTTGATACACACAGGATATCAAGAGCATGAGTACACACCCAACGAACAGGCGGATGTCTGATCTTAATAGATCGGTGACGTGACTGCCATCTAAGTATGGAGGATAACTTATATATCCACAGTGGTATCTCAAGTCAAAGAATCACTATGCTACTCAACCCGAGAAGATTCCTATTGACGTTGGTGTACCATCTATTAGGAAATCTTCGGTGAGTCGTTCAGTGTTTATCAAATAAACACCTACACGTCTATACAAGTCTCCCAAGACTCATGGTTCATTGGGATAAACCATCTGAACTATTCCGGTATACGACATGTACTGGTCTCAGCGGATTTTACTAACCGACCCGTGTCAGTAAATCTTGACCAGGAACTTAATTTGAGGATAAAAAACTTATAGTGACACTTCCTAATGTCAATTACAAACTATGTTGTAACTATGCACTACATTGTAAATCCTGTGGTCTTTGTGTAATATATATATATATATATCACTAAATCGGATTTAGTTTCAATCTAATCGAAATTAGATCAAATATCTATATAAAAGACAAGGGGTGCTACCATTTAAATTAGTAATATTATGGAAAAAATGTATTGCTCGTATTCATGAATCGGACATAAATACGATCCGGATTGGCGCTCAGAGCACCAACCCTAACAATTTCTCCCACTTGCTCTAGTGCCAATCCATGGTATCATATACACATCCCAATATGTATCATATACTCATGGCCCTCAAGAACTCACCTAGCGCTCAAAAGGTATGCAACAACAAGTAAGCCTGCTATGACATATTGAGTTTGTCCAACAAACACAATCATTTTCCTTAACAAGCATCATTCATATTTGTAGAATCTAAATTCTACATCAATATGAATCAGATGCTATCATCATTGGGATTCAGCTACTAAGTTGTCTAAGTATTTATGGATCAAATCCAAAATACTATGTAGACAATCGCAAACACAACGCTAATTACAAACTTCTAATTTATAAGATCACTATGCAACTTCATAAGTCAATACTTCATAAGTTGCAACTAACTTCACTCTCATAGTGGAATCATCTGTGACACTATCACTGCATCTTTTCTGACTCTTTATGACGTAGACAGTCTAACGTCATAATTAGACTGAAAACTAATCTGAACTTAATGGTTGCGGATTTATTTTCCATTAGTAAGAAACTCGTTCTTAATATCTCAAAGATAATAAAGAACATGTTTCAAGATTAATCTTATGGTCTAGAGGATATCAAAATAACTTGTAACAATTACGATTAAATTGATATCTCTAATCGCACTTAATATAGTATTCATTATGCTATCATCCTATGATACATAAAATTGACTAGACATTCTAATCAATATCTCTTTCGACAAAGGAATCATCATTTACGAAAGATGAATATTATATATATTAGACACACTAACTGTCAAACAGTTATACTAACTGTCACATAAATAGTCTCACTGTGTCCTTTATTAGATCATATCTAATGTACGACTAATGGGAGTATCTCACGAGTCTGTTAGTTTTATATCATATATAAAACTTTATATCAAATATAATAGAGACCACTCCTACTGTTCTCATAGAGAAAATAAGACTCGGGTAATTTTTTTACCTCATAAACATCTCATTATTACCTTAATAATAATAATGTTATTATGATGTAAAATACTAGAAAGAATTTGTACGCTCCCTTTAACCCTTATGTCTCATATGTATTCTCTATGCTTTGATAAAATCAGACAATCTGACTGATATCAAAATTAGAGAGCACAAATTTCAAGAAAGCTCATCCGAGTCTACAATAGGCTCTATAAGCTAATATACCAAATTGTAATTTTAGTAGAATACAAACTCTATGGCCATTCCAGAATGTACTCTTCAATCAAAGAAATCACAAGTGATCTCTTATCAGAAGAAGTCATTCAAAAAAATACCACTTTGTATTCTTGAGCTAAAATACATAATTTAATATCATCATTAACCAACAGATCTTAAATTATTGAATCAGTGTGACTAAAGACAAGTTTCCTCATAATCTACAATAGATTACTGAGAATAACTTTTCTCACTGTCATACTATAAAGGTCAAACCTTTAATAAGCTCACTTTACTTTTGCTGCGCAAACTATTTGCACATGTTATGAACGTTTCATAACTAAAGCTTAATCAAGTTCCAAACTTGATCAAAGTAAGCTATAAACAATCTAAGATCTATGGCCTAATGCTAAATTCTAGAATCGATATCAAATATCGCTCGCACTATAAGTTATAGGATAATTTTCTTCAATAAGAAAACAACAGAACCATTAAGTATCAAATACTTTGGAAATGATTTTGATATCCTATTTAACTTATATGGAATTTATAAAGAGGGTATTTTCATCTTATTAATTATGTAGTTCCATTTACAGTTTATCACCGTATTTGACTTCAATAAGTCAAGTCTTTTATATAATAGTCAACATCCAATGTTACACAATAAGTAATAAACAATTTTATTACTCGAGATCGTAGAAAAGATATTATATCAAATAGAATATAATATTCTATTAAATAAAATAAATGATAAACTTCTACTCGTACCTCCGAGGCGCAAGTAATATCAATTATATAACAATTATACAAAAGATAGATTCAAATCTCAAACATTTCAAGATTCGAATTTTATACTTATACATATCATATATGTAACAGTAGAAACTAATGGAACCTAAATTAAAAGGATAAATTAGTGTTACTGGAGCATAATCCCGAGAGTATTGAAACTAATTTGGTAACACTCAATATCAAACGAATCAAATCATATAAGATCCAATTTCTTCCACTAACCAAATCCATCAATATGGAATCGTGGAAGAATAATATTGATGTAAGAATCATATTCTTAGAATAATCTTAGAACAAATTGCCATAAATTCAAATGTTTGATATCAAACATCTTTGAACAATTCAAAGACTCACAATGAATTTTAAAGGTACAATTTTCAAAACTTCAGATCGAATATATTTGAACAGTCAAAATATTCTATCCGCGTTTCATCAGAAACACGTAACTAAGTCATGACAGTTCACTGACTAAGTTACGAAGTAAAGAAAACCACCTTAAGCAATTTAAAATTCATTAAATTACATATATATAATGTATCAATTTAATAAATTTTTCGGTCCAATGACAGTCATTGGTTAAATGAGATTTAGTCACCTTCTCGAATACAATATTCATTAAATGGATAAGGATATGTGGTGTGATCTGGTATCAGACCATCATTTACCATATATAATAAGCATCTAATACTCAAGTGATAAAATCTCATAAAACAATGTTCTAAGTTATTTATATAACCAAATATTTTTCTTAATGTTTATCTATTGGTCAATGACACTACTAGTAATTTTAAAATATGTAAGAACTGTTTATTTAGAACAAGTAACTATCCAATAGTCGCAAGTTCTGATATCAAATATCGAAACAATCATTTAACATATTTTAAATAACTAGAAGGGAGATATGATATCCAATATCTACAGTTGTCGTATTGTGAAAATCAATATTTTCTATTAACAACTATATGCATATTCTTTCTTTAGCTTTACTATTTACCTTCAACTATTTACAACAATTGTAAATAATTGATCAGCAAATTATGTCAGACACGTGACATCTAAATGTCACTAAAGCTAAGAAACATCATTATCAGATAAACAAATATCTAATGGGGTTTTCTTAATGCTAGTGAAGAAAGTCGAGACATGAACCAATTCATGTCAATCTTTACTGCATAAGAAACTATTTTGTCTAGAATGATTATATCATACTCTAATATAATCTAGAACCTATTTTAGAATTCTGCAACCATAATTGAAGTCAGAAAATATATATAAAATATGCATGCAGTGAATAGAGGTTTAATTCTATCAAACAATAGAATAAGGAACAACATAAGCGACAATTTACATAATATTACACACTGCATTAATTAAGGATTTTTAACGTAGCAGTGTCTCCCACCATTTTACGTAAAACCGTAATCCCCTGATGGAAACGAGAATTCAATAATTAAATTGAATTCCATAGTGGGAAGTGGACCCCATGAATATATTTCGACTCACAGCTTTGGCACGTTCTCGCATACGTATATTCATTAGGTAGACAACTCGTTGTCAATCACACTCACTGTGACTCCTGGGTTTGGTCCTGATCATTTCTCGTTATGACAGCTTTGGCACGTTCACAAGGAGGCGTATCAAGGTTAAACTTGTCAATGATAAACTCAAGCTACCAATGTAGTTATGACAGCTTTGGAACGTTCAGGAATTCCATTTTCACTTGAATTTGTCTCTTGTCATATAAGTTCTACCGGCGCAAATGAACTGCCTCCAACCATAACTGCACAGCTTTGGAACGTTAGAGCCATAGCATCAAGAAAATATTTACATCTGTATTGACAAGGCGGACGAAGAAACAAATATTCCTAATACTAGTCACTTTCTTAAAACCTTATTTAAATGAGGATTTTCTACTAAAGATGTGATTACTTTATTTAATCAAATTAAATAATTACATGCATGCTCAAAGTCAAAATTAAAGTAAATGTTGAATTTTAAAGGCTTAACCATATATCGGGCGTCCAGAATCAGACTCGCTCTGATACCATTTTATTGGGGTTTTTAAAAGGAATTACGGGTTGGCGCAGCGGAACGCGAAAAACCAATTTTTCCGATTTCAAAAATTTTTCTTGGAACAATTAAATAAACATATTTATTTAATCAACCAATTTTAAATTCTGAAATTTCAACCCAAGAAATCAGATTTCTCATAATTACCAAATGACCCCAAAGTTTTGCAAATTAATTATTTTGGTCCTTAAATATTTAAATACATATTTAATTGATTCCAAATCAACCCAAAATAATTTATACATGTCAAATACATGAATTTATAATAAAATCCAGAAACTTTTCAGAATTTACGAAACTGCCTAGATTTTTCAATTAATTGCAATTTGTTCAAAACACATCAAGATCAAATCCAATCAATCCCAAATTTGAAATACATCAAATATACATCAAATTATATCATATATATGAAAAGCCCCAAAATTGGAATAGGTTTAGAACCATAATTTCATAAATTAGTCCAATTACACAATTTACATTAAATTGAAATAATTTAACACTTTAATCCATCAATTATCACACCAATCAAGTCTCACCATTATGAAATTACCCAAGAACAATTCTAGGTTAATTATGAATGGCTAAGCAACTCTAGAATGACAACTTTAATTTCTAATTAATCTATTAAGCTTAATTACACTAATAAGCTTTATAAATTAATTATACATGCTAATCACATCCAACAAGTTTCCAAAAAATTTAATTACAAACTAAAGAGTAGAGACTTTAATCTTAGCAACACAATTGAAGATAAGATAAATAGAAAGAAATTTATATCTTGAATGAAATTGAGAATTACTTACAAAAATTTCCAAAATCCTTAAGTTTTTCTCTTGATTTTCCCTTCAAATCTCACTCAACTCATTTTGTAATTTTTTGTTTAAAAAAAAATGTCCAAGTCTTCCTTTTGCTCTCCTTTAGGCGTGACTTACTCCCTGGAAATGGAAAACCAAAACACCTTTATTTTTGTATTTTGAAACTTGCTTGTGTCTCCTTACTGGAAAATGAATTTAACAACATTTGTATATTCCTTTTCCATTTAGGCGTAAAATGGCTTCCAAAATAATAAACAATTATATTATTTTTGTTTCATTCTCATTAGTCCACATTTTCTACTTTAATAAAGTTAACTACTTTATCTTTAATAAAGCAAAAATAACAAATGGACTAATGGAATTAAGCCAAACAAAAGCATAAATCATTATTAAAAGATATTTATAATATTAATTATTTAATTATTTAACAATTAAATAATAAAATAATAAATATAAATATCTCAAATATATGTATTATATTTACAATAAATATCTCAAATACATATATTAATGATATATTTTAAATATCACAATTTGATATTTAATTAATGTGTATTTAATAATATCAAATATTAAATACAAATACACATTATTTCGGGAATGACGATCAAGTCCCGATAGCATGTATTTTTCGTTTAACCGTTTAAATGAGTTATAAACAATCTGTATTATTCATAACTGTTTCCCTAGTGCTCTACGAGTATATCTCATTAGTGAGACTCTCTAGGTTCAGGCATATCCGTCACGAAATCAAATTTCATGTCCATAATTCACCCATCCGTAAATTATGACGAACACGGATAAACTCACTGAACCATACAGGTCGAGGTCACTGCATACGTATAATCCCTCCGTCACAGGTATTCTGATTATTCCAGAGATATAGATGAAAGCATCAAATCTCTATAGAATAATCACATCGACGTATCCATTAGCAATCTCTAAATAACATTCGGAACTCATTTCCGAAGTATACTATGGCCATAGATTTAACAAATTGCTAATCAAATAATGGACTACATATGCCATGTACACAGGACTGATGGATCCTATCTTGATACACACAGGATATCATGAGTATGAGTCCACGCCCAACGAACAGGCGGAGGTCTGATCTTAATTGATCGGTGACGTGACTGCCATCTAAGTGTGGAGGATAACTCATATATCCACAGTGGTATCTCAAGTCAAAGAATTAATATGCTACTCAACCCGAGAAGATTCCTATTGACGTTGGTGTACCATCTATTAGGAAATCTTCGGTGAGTCGTTCAATGTTTATCAAATAAACACCTACAGTTCTATACGAGTCTCCCAAGACTCATGGTTCATTGGGATAAACCATCGAAACTATTCCGATATACTACATGTACTGGTCTCAGCGGATTTTACTAACCGACCCGTGTCAGTAAATCTTGACCAGTAACTTAATTTGAGGATAAACATTTTATAGTGACACTTCCCAATGTCAATTACAAACTATGTTGTAACTATGCACTACATTGTAAATCCTGGGGTCTTTGTCTAATATATATACATATCACTAAACCGGATTTAGTTTCAATCTAATCGAAATTAGATCGAATATGTATATAAAAGATAAAAGGTGCTACCATTTAAATTAGTAATATTATGGAAAAAAGGTATTGCTCGTATTCATGAATCGGACATAAATACGATCCGGATTGGCGCTCAGAGCACCAACCCTAATAATAACTGTTGGACAGTTATGACCCATAGCGTCACTATTTGTACAGATCACGGTGTTGTTGTACAAATTAACTATGTGACAAAGGAGATTGCACTCTTATCATTTGTGATTAGATCACCTAGATGTATAAATGATTAAAGGTCCCTATGATTTGTTCCTGGACGGAGAATGATATGAGACAGTATCAGTCCACGAAGGATTAATCATTAAATATCCCTAGCCGGAGTATTATCGAGACAGGACATCAATAATGCGGAATAGGCTAGTATTGCACTTGTGCGCGTTGTGAGGGCACAACAGCATAGTTCTCATATATTTAAGTATTGGATACTTATGCAAGTGCGATAGGAGGTTGTGTTTCACCGATGGTACGGGAAACAGCTTCGCTCTGGATAGACCCCTCGGAATCCCATTGGTATTATGACTATGTGTCTATGGGAGTCCGACATCAGGGTAGGTGTATTTGGTCTTAACTTGAGACTTGCACCGCTAATGCTTACGACAATCAATATACTTTAGTTGAGGTCGTCTAGGACTCTAACCGGTTCTGTGTACGCCAACTGCTGGGTATATTGAGAATCGTAGAGTATTGGGTGTGTGATGTCAAGACGGAAGTATCACTTCAGTCATAGTGGAGATGATGTCACGCATGATACGGTATTATTAGTGCTCTTAAGTGTTGCGCAACCATCGGGATATTATGACTAGGTCATGCATATCCGATTATAGAGACTAGTTACCAGACATCCGACATGTGCTTCGGACGGGGCAGACACTTATCCAGCCCCAGCCCTAGCACGTGACTATCCGATACTGGGCCGATATACACAATACTTGGTATACTACGCTTGATACAGATCTTAAATATTCTTAGATGGATATGTCCGGAGAATTGGTAGACTTGGTGCTTTGCTAGAAGCCAACCTTGTCTTGTAAATCGGTAAAACGTAGTACTTGGTACTCACGTGTTCGGATAGTCCGATGACCGATTTGACTGCCAACTTATCCGGGGATCTCATGGGTCACTTCCCAAAGATTCACCGATGACGTATGACTCGCACTTTTATTAATCTGGGATTAATATGATGAGAGAGAAAATTAATCTGGGATTAATGCGGAGATATTTTATCTGGGATAAAATATCAATTTAAAGAGAGAGAATGATTAATTTGGAATTAATCGATTAAATAATATATTTGATATATTAAACGAAATTGGATTCGACGCGGAATTAAAATTAGATTTTAATTCGGGCGAGCGAATTAATTAGAATTAATTCGTTAGCGACGTGAATAGTGATTTCGCTAGGCGTAATCATTTAATTACGACGCGACGGAAAATTCGTTAATTTGGAATTAGCGAAACCAAGCCCCGAGTATTTACGAGCGCATTCGCATTTCGAATTCGAGCGCGGCTCGTCAAATCAAGCGTCAAATCGCTAGTCGCATCTAGCGTCACATCAAGCGTCAAATCACTTGTCACTTTGAGTGATGTGACTTGACAACTTGATTGAGTTGACTTGATGTGATGAGTGAGTGTGTGGTTGGCAATTAAAGCCAAATGTGTTTGAAATGAATTGGATTTAATTTCATGTGTATTTGATACCAATTTAACACAAAACCGTATTTCTCACATTTCCCTCCTCTCTCTCCTCTTCTTCTTCCTCTCATCACTCACGTTTTTGTTGTTCTTCAAGTGGCAGTGAACTGCCGAATTTAAGAGCAAAAAAATGGAGGGAAGCAAGTGTGTTTTGTGGCAAAACAAGAGTGCTAGCACACTCCGGGATCATGCGAGGTGATAAGGGAAGTATACCCATGAGCCGGGAAGTCAAATATGAAGCTTGGAGCTTCAAATCTTGAAGACAAGGGACGAAATTCACTATTCACAGCAGCCCACTGCCTTGACAAAGTGAGTAGAATTTGAATTTTTGTTGCCCAAATCGTCGCTCAACCGCTCGATGTAAGTATTCTGCACTTCCGTCGTTGTATTCACTTGTGTATCATGCTTGAGTTTTGATCTTGGGACCTATAGAAACTCCAACAATGGCATCAAGAGCCTAGGTTAAAAGCATGAAAAAGTTAGGGCTAAAATTTGGGCAAACTTGATTTTGAGCATGATAAATTAAATTGGATGGATTTGTATGCTTAATTGTGTTTGAATTGAAGATTGATTGGGTCAATTTCAAGAAAATTTGATTGGATCATTTTTTTCCCCAAATTTCTACCTTGGCCGAATTTGATACATGATTTTAATGTCTTGGGATTTTTGATTTTTGACAATTGGATGTGTTGGAAATCATTTAGGATGATGATTTTATGTCGATTGCGGAATTAATTGGATTGAATTCGAATCGGATGTAAAATCCCCAAATTGCCAAGTATGTTATTTAGCATGAAATTGGGTAAAATGAATTTGAGCATGTAATTATGAAATTGGATGATTAAGTATGCTTGAATGTATTTTAATTGATGATTGGTTGGATCAATTTGATCAAATTTGGTTTGGAACAAATTTGCCCAAAATCTTATCTTGGCCGAGAGTTATGCCCTTTGTGTTCTTGGTGAATTTTGATTTTTTGAAACATTGGATGTGTTGAAAATCATTAGGGTATATTGATTTAATGTCGAATTGGGTTTAATTGGATTGAAACAAATCGAACATGAAATTAACCCCATTGCCGAGAACAAAGTGAGCATGAATGGGTTTGATTTTAATCAAAATATGTTGGACATATGATGATGATAATGAGCATGATTAATTGTATGAATTGATGTTTTAGAAATGTTAATTTGGGTGATTAATCATGATATACACTTTAGGTAATAAATTGCGAAATTGGATTTGTGTAATTTAATTAATTGGGCTAATTTTGGAAATTGAGCTTGAATTGTTGTTATTGGGCTTATTGGGCTTTGTTGTACAAAGTTTGTTTTAGGCAAAATTGGTTGGATCCAATTGGGCCCAAAACCGCATCCATAAAGCCCAAATGCAACATAATGGACCTTTGTAATTTAATTGGGCCTAATGGGCCAAAATTAATTTAAAGGCTTATGGGGTAAATCCCGGATTGGACTTTGGTGCGGGTTTGACCCGAGTTGACCAAAAGTCCACGCCTTAAGAAATTAATTAAAAGCCCATTGGACTTTAATTAAGTTGACGTTGGACGTTAATCGGGCTTTGAGACCCGTAACAATTAAATTTGGAATTTAATTCGTAAAAGGTTTATTTATTAAGTAAATGTATTTTAATTTGGAATTAAATAGTGAATTAGAATTAAATACATATTAAATTGGATTTAATTATGTAGTTTAATTTAATTCTAGAATTTGTACTTTAAGACTTATTCGTAAAAACGAGTTTGACTCGAGCAAAATCAAATCGTTGTTTGAACATTGGATGATCACATAATTATCAGATTAATTAATTTGATTAGATTGATTGATAGCATGCTCTTGAGTGAATACATGGTTGTGATGCATGAATAATGTATATCGGATGGATATTAGATGGGTGGGGCAATTTTAAAAATTGTTGTAATAAATTTGATTTATTAATTGGACCTGCGTGTCCAGCCTTATCACCTCCTATTCTTTGTATTCTCTTCTCACCTATTCCCTTAATGTAAATGAGGTTTCTTTAGAAGTGTAGTGTAACGGGTAGAAGAAATATTTGTGCTCGGGGGGAGAGAGAAAGTGAGAGATTTGATCTAGGATCAATGTGTAAAATATACATCCGCATATCATTATTATTTTATCATATGCGCTTTATTATGTGTTTAGAATGCATGTTTAAGGGTGTATGATGATGAGACCTTAACAAAGATAATAAATTGGTTGCCAATTTGCACACGAAAAACCCTCATCAAATATCATGCGTTTTTCCTTCCATTGAGTGATTCTCACTCAAGATCCGAGACGGCATTGGGTTGTTGGCCAAAGTCAAGCCCTTTGTCTGTCGAAGATGTGTTTGAATCACGAAGGCTTTGTTACATGTCAGTGTCTTGTCCAAGTTGTGGTTTGTTGGCCAAAGTCAAGACCACTTCTTGTCCATCGACATTGATTACGAAGCTTTCCATGGTCAATGGGTCGCGCTTGACTGGGATCATTAGGTTTGTTGTGCCAAAGCCAAGGCCTAGTTGATTCAGAGGAAAAATGTTAGGTAATACATTGGATGTATTGGCATATATAAGATATATGTTTAGGATTTGGAAGTCCACCTACTGGATCTAGTAATTGGATTGGATCCAATTGATCTTAGAGATCTACCTAGTTAATTATCATACAATTTGTTGGCCAAAGTCAAGATTGTGTGATATTTAACGGGATCCTAGCCCACTAGGAAACACGGTTTCCCGAGTACTCGACAGAGGGTTAGAGGCTCGCCGAAAAATAGTGGGAGGCAAGAATTTAATTGCAATTCTCTTCAATTTCTCGTTCAATTACTCATACGCGCTCATTTAAATTATTTCGTCATTAGATTAAATGTTAGTTGGACTAATATTTAAATTGTTGTTTTATTAACGTTGGACTGTATTATAGTTGATTATATATAATGATTATATTAATCAATATATTTGAATTAATTAATTTCGGTTTACAGTTGATTTTATAATTGGATTATAGTAATCAATGTAATTGAGGTTAATTAATTTAGATTATATTTGATTATATAGTTGGACTATTATAATCATTATAATAAATAGTACCACAAATCGTTGATTAAATAGTTGGACTATTAGAATCAAGATATAATGAAAGATTAGTGTTTTAAGACATAATCCTGGGTGAAAATGTATTTTAAACGACTTTAATTTTCAAATTGGAATATATTTCAGGATGGTCCTGGAAAAAATAATAAGTTATTTTATTTGATAAAATATGCCTGAAATATCGGAGTTAAGCAGATAAGTGGAACATGATATTAGAATATTCATGTAATGATAACTTTAGTGCTTAATCCATAATACTTGTCATATAGACTCCTTAATTCTTTATCAGAACTAAGGATTAGATTCTTAAAGTATGATATTGAAATTGAAGGATATTCAAAGATTAGATCTTAGAAGTACTTTTAAAATTGCAATAATAATTCTTGGAGAATTAAAGACTATTCTCAAGGAGAGATAAAGTCAAAATTTGCAATTAGGCAAGTAATGCAAGGCACACCCTTACTTACTTCAATATTCTGGAAACCCGAGGCTTGGTCAAAGGCAACTGGAAGTATTGAAAATGACAAAGGCAAAATCATTATAGTCTTCTTGGAAGATAAATGACATATCCCAAAATGTCGCACAATTGTGGCAAACGAAATCGCGAAGCGTGACTGTCGTTTGGACAAAGCAGACATGAAGGAATTGAAGACGAGCAAGGCTCTGACTTCAAATATATTTGTCAAAATTATGTTTATTACTAGTATTAAAATTGGATTTTTTAGATACTTAATATGGTACATAATAAATATATATTGATGTTCAGAATCTGCTATGAGCAGGATGATTAGAGAACTGTTATAATGTAACTAGTTTGACTAGAGTACATTATCTCTCTTATCAGTGTTTAAACCACTGCGGGTGAACCTTTATATTTTAGAACACTAAAAGTGTTTTATTATATAAGGATGATATTGAGATAAACACATTAGATGTGAATAACAGAATTTATATTTTGAATATATAAATAAATCTCAAATATATATATGACAAACAAATAGCTCAAAGTGATTTGATTCAGAAGAAACTAATTATGACATTGTTGTCTGGGACACAATCGAACAAGACTCGTATATCCACACTTTCGAAGAGTGGGTACTCGGACTGTTTTGATTCCAATCAAATAAACTCTACGAATCTAGTTTAATGGGCAATGTGCCTAAAACACTATTTACTTAGTAAAAGTGTAAATGCCACCGATCTATTAGCCCTAGTTCATAATGAAGCAAGTGGCCCATGTCTAGCTAGGCTAGATATGGATATGAATATTTCGTGACCTATACAGATGTGGCATCGCGTAATGGTTGTGTGTTTCTTTTGAAGAAGAACACAAATCGGAAACTTTTAGAGTTTCGACACGAAATAGACAAACAGATCGGCTATAGTATTATACCGTCACGGTAAGACCGTAATGGAAAATACTTAAGCAATAAGTTTCTTATATACTTGAAAGAGTATAGTATTCTTTCAAATGAGGACTCCTCCCGAAACACGTCAAAGTGACGGTGTGTCCGAAGGGATTAACCGAATCATGTTAGACATGATAAGGCTAATCATGAGTCGCTCTGAGCTACCATTTCCTTCAACGGATAAGTTTTAACAGTGTAAGAACTTATTTAGAATAAGGTTCCATAATAATCTGTTTGACAGATTACATATTAGATATGAACGGGAAAGAAACCGGGTTTCTCATTCCTGACCATTTGGGATGCTAGGCATATGTTTGGATGATACCAAACTAAAACCTAAATTGGATAAGTGCCAAATTGGTTATCCTAAGGAAACCTTAAGATATAGTACTTATAAATCTCACATGAGAACAATTAGATTGTTGCTCACCATGCAGTTTTCCTGAGAGGAATACAGACATGCAGTGGTAAGTGGGAGGATGAAAACTCTAAAATCGATGAAAATCGAGTAATACTATTCAAGGCACCTATTCCTAATGGAACATAAATAGTTCATCAATGATGAAACTATTCCATTAATCTTCGAGTACACAAGAACCACGTAGATCGGAGAGAGTCAGAAAACAACCTGGGGTATGGGTTTCTGATCTCACCTAATAAAGATGTTAATCTTTTAAGGTATACCAACTGATTACGTATGAGGTAGTGATATAAGGTATCGACTCCCTATTATGACAAAGTGTCATGATCCGAAATGGATTCCATGTATATCAACAAGTTTGGATACTAGTTGATGTACCATAAGACATTGTGCCTATTGGTACTTTATAAGTCTTCAAGGAAGACATACATGGAAGGCAACATACCAACGTACTAAGCTAGGCTTGTAAAGAAAAGGTAGAGTTATCAACGTTGTGTTGATTCCGACGAAACCTTTTACCTGTTGCCATTGTAAATCCATTTGGATAATGCTTGCTAAAGCTGTGTATTTCATTTATGAAATATGACAGCTTAACGGAAAATCGCTTTCCTGAAAAGGAAACCTTTCGGAGGATGTTTATAACATCCTGTCGGTTTTGTCGTACCATAACAAGCAAACAAGGTTTGCAGGTTATTCGATCCATGTTTGGATTGAAGCAAGCATAGGTCTAGGAATTATCGTTTTGATGTAATCATAATGGAGTATGATTTAATTCAAAACGAAATGATTCTTGTGTATATAAAAGGGTTAGTGGGAGTGCACTGACATGAATGTCATGTAAGATAATGATAATATGTCATTTCTTGGAAATGATATTCCCATAAAATAATCGGTGAAAGCTTGGCTTTCCTGATAACGACTATGAGTAGTAACAAAGGTATTATACAATAGTATAACGGTACAGTGAGGTTGAAATCTTCCAAGCAAGATACTGTTGCCGAATAAACAACAAATGCGGATTATTGCTGCAGCTGAGGCAGCAATAGAAGCCATTTGGATCGATAATAAATCTAATTAGATTAGATATAGTTCTGTTAGCGGCTGAGCTAGACGTCAGCACAGGCTAAGAATAATGGTCTCATCGACGATCCAGATATATACTTCTATATTCATCTGATTTGTTCGGATCATACATCGTGGCGATGTGATGATCGAATAAATCGCATCAGACGATAATCATGAAAATCCGCTGACGAAAACCTTTTCTCAGCAATTTGAGCAAACCGTACATAGTTCGGGTGTTAGACACTCGAGTGACTGGCTATGTGCCAAGTGGGAGATTGTTGGACAGTTATGACCCATAGCGTCACTATTTGTATAGATCACGGTGTTGTTGTACAAATTAACTATGTGACAAAGGAGATTGCACTCTTATCATTTGTGATTAGATCACCTAGATGTATAAATGATTAGAGGTCCCTATGATTTGTTCCTGGACGGAGAATGATATAAGACAGTATCAGTCCACGAAGGATTAATCATTAAATATCCCTAGCTGGAGTATTATCGAGACCGGACATCGATAATGCGGAATAGGCTAGTATTACACTTGTGCGCGTTGTGAGGGCACAACGACATAGTTCTCATATATTTAAGTATTGGATACTTATGCAAGTGCGATAGGAGGTTGTGTTTCACACCGATGGTACGGGAAACAACTTCGCTCTGGATAGACCCCTCGGAATCCCATTGGTATTATGACTATGTGTCTATGGGAGTCCGACATCAGGGTAGGTGTATTTGGTCTTAACCTGAGACTTGCACCGCTAATGCTTACGACAATCAATATACTTTAGTTGAGGTCGTCTAGGACTCTAACCGGTTCTGTGTACGCCAACTGCTGGGTATATTGAGAATCGTAGAGTATTGGGTGTGATGTCAAGACGGAAGTATCACTTTAGTCATAGTGGAGATGATGTCACGCAGGATACGGTATTAGTGCTCTTAAGTGTTGCGCAACCATCGGGATATTATGACTAGGTCATGCATATCCGATTATAGAGACTATTTACCAGACATCCGACATGTGCTTCGGATGGGGCAGACACTTATCCAGCCCCAGCCCTAGCACGTGACTATCCGATACTGGGCCGATATACACAATACTTGGTATACTACGCTTGATACAGATCTTAAATATTCTTAGATGGATATGTCCGGAGAATTGGGTAGACTTGGTGCTTTGCTAGAAGCCAACCTTGTCTTGTAAATACGTAGTACTTGGTACTCACGTGTTCGGATAGTCCGATGACCGATTTGACTGCCAACTTATCCGGGGATCTCATGGGTCGCTTCCCAAAGATTCACCGATGACGTATGACTCGCACTTTTATTAATCTGGGATTAATATGATGAGAGAGAAAATTAATCTGGGATTAATTGCGGAGATATTTTATCTAGGATAAAATATCAATTTAAAGAGAGAGAATGATTAATTTGGAATTAATCGATTAAATAATATATTTGATATATTAAACGAAATTGGATTTCGACGCGGAATTAAAATTAGATTTTAATTCGGGCGAGCGAATTAATTTAGAATTAATTCGTTAGCGACGTGAATAGTGATTTCGCTAGGCGTAATCATTTAATTACGACGCGACGGAAAATTCGTTAATTTGGAATTAGCGAAACCAAGCCCGAGATTATTTACGAGCGCATTCGCATTTCGAATTCGAGCGCGGCTCGTCAAATCAAGCGTCAAATCACTAGTCGCATCTAGCGTCACATCAAGCGTCAAATCACTTGTCACTTTGAGTGATGTGACTTGACAACTTGATTGAGTTGACTTGATGTGATGAGTGATGTGTGTGGTTGGCAATTAAAGCCAAATGTGTTTGAAATGAATTGGATTTAATTTCATGTGTATTTGATACACAATTTAACACAAAACCGTATCTCACATTTCCCTCCTCTCTCTCCTCTTCTTCTTCCTCTCATCACTCACGTTTTTGTTGTTCTTCAAGTGGCAGTGAACTGCCGAATTTAAGAAGCAAAAATGGAGGGAAGCAAGTGTGTTTTGTGGCAAAACAAGAGTGCTAGCACACTCCGGGATCATGCGAAGGTGATAAGGGAAGTATACCCATGAGCCGGGAAGCCAAATGTTGAAGCTTGGAGCTTCAAATCTTGAAGACAAGTGACGAAATTCACTATTCACAGCAGCCCACTGCCTTGACAAAGTGAGCAGAATTTGAATTTTTGTTGCTCAAATCGTCGCTCAACCGCTCGATGTAAGTATTCCGCACTTCCGTCGTTGTATTCACTTGTGTATCATGCTTGAGTTTTGATCTTGGGACCTATAGAAACTCCAACAATAGCATGTATAGATGCATGATATTCTAAGTCATAAAATATGATTTTATGTAAGTTAAAAGTTAAAATAGAATATGCATGCATGAAAAACTATTTAATAAGATTAATTAGTTTTGTGGTTAAAAAAATAAATTGAGAACATAAGTCTTAAACTTTGAATTCTAACATTTTGAAACCACCTAGTGAACTAATTCTTTAAAAGTTAAAAAGAAACTAGGTCACTATAGCAACTTGATTAAAAAGTTTAATTAAGTAAAATTATTTAGTAGAGACTAATCTGTATTAGTGAACAAAATTTTAAAGAGTTAAAATTGGTTAGATCACTAATACTCCACTAGTATTAATTAGGTTATGATTTAGCCGCACATAATATAAATGGATTAATTACTAGTGTAATAGAAACATTATTTTCAAAATATTGAGTGGGAGAGGGATATGCCACAATATATCCCATGATCTCTGTCGTTATCCAAAACCGTGAGACTTAGAAGCCGCCTCGAGACGGTTTTGCTTTCGTCCCCCTATAGATGGTGTTCATTTTGGGTCAATATCGAGTTTGGATTCTGAGAGGATAGGAACTCTAGATGTATTTGGTGATTTGACATATCCTACGACGACACTTCACTATTTAAGTCCGAGGGTTCCGAAATAACGGGTTACACTCACAAATGAATGATTAAATTGTTAATCAGTTTATTGGTTAAATGTTAATCAATAATCCTTGATCAAATAAAAAGGTAGTTGATTAATATAGGAATAAAGAAGTTATGTCAAGATATATTAATCAATTAAGATGGTCTCAATCTATCATACGAATAGGGGTGAACACAATTTCGGGTCAAACCGCGAACCGCACCGAACCGCATCGAACCGAACCGCGTGTTTGAAAAAATATTAAAAATGATTTTGAACCGCACCGAATCGAACCGCAAATTTTGGGTCGGTGTGCGGTTTTGACCCATTTCAAACCGCGAACCGCCTAAACCGCAAATTTTGACTCGAACCGCGACCCGAACCGCCTAAACCGCCGACCCGCGTTCAAATTAAATATTATTTTATATTTTTCTTCTTCTTTAACTATGAAAATTAAGATATTTAATGATCATATAACAATATGTAATGAATAAATGAAAATTATGTAATTTTTTCTTCAATTATAATATGAAAACACACAAAATTTTCTTAAAAAATTTATAATCCAAACCGCCGACCGCCCCAACCGCCCAAACTGCTAAACCGCCAACCCGAACCGCCGTGGTTTTCCTATCAAATTTGCGGTTTCATTTTCTAATTTCCCAAACCGCTAACCCCCGCGGTTTGAATTAAAAAATGAAAAAACCACCCCGAACCGCACCGCGAACACCCCTACATACGAATACTTGACCTACCCTAAGACGACACTTATTTGCGGAATGATAGATCACTGTGGCATAGTAATTCTTTTGGTTTCTAATTCATTATACATGCATCATGCATCATGTTTAATTTTATGCGTAAAATATTTAATGATTTTGATATGCGATGAATGAATGTTGAATGCATATTTATTTATTATTTCAGAAAACAGCCATGGCATCTTCTGTAATTGCAATTCTCAAACAAGACAAATTAATCGGGGAAAACTATAAAACATGGAAAAGTGATATGAACGCTATATTGGTCTGTGAAGACCTCAAATTTGTCCTAACAGAGGAACATCCTCCTGAACCAGCTGTAAATTCTCCCAAAGCAATTCATGATGCCTATAACCAATGGATAAAAGCCGATGAGAAAGCACATAGCTATTTGATAGCAAGTATGTCTGAGGTTCTTCCTGCACAACATGAGCCAATGGCAACAATATATGAGATTATGCAGTCATTGGAAGACATGTTTGGGCAGCCTTCGAAGCGGAAACAACATGAGGCTATTGTCTCATTGTTAACTGCAAGGATGAAGAACGGAGCATCAGTCCGAGAGCATGTCTTAAAGATGATGTCTCATCTCAACATGGCTGAAGCCCATGGTGCTCATATTAATGAGCAAATGAAGGTGACAATGATCATGGAAACACTTTCGAAGAGTTTCTTACAGTTTAAAAGTAATTGTTCTATGAACAAGTTGTCTTTTACTTTGAAAGAACTGCTAAGTGAGCTCACTAGTTACGAGTCAATGATGCTTGGACCTCGTAAACCTAATGCAGAGACAAATGTTGCCGAAATCTTCTAGATCCTTTAAGAACAAAAGGAATGGCACTGGGAAGGCTAAGGCAAAACCAATGAAGAAAAAGAATAAAAAGAGCTCTAAAGGTGCCATGCCCAAAAGATATTGTTTCCACTGTAAAAAGGATGGGCATTGGAAGAGGAATTGTCATAAGTACCTTGCTGAGCTTCAAGAGAAAAAGAATATAGTTAAATACGATTTACTAGTTATTGAATCTATATTAGTGGGGAATGATAAATTCGCTTGGATTGTTGATTCTGGAGCCACTAACCGTGTTTGTTCTTCTTTACAGCAAATTGACTCATGGAAAGAACTTACTGAAGGTGACTTTGACATGAGAGTTGGGATAGAGGATGTCGTTTCAGCCAAAGCAGTGGGAGTTTCTATATTAAGCTTTA
Organism: Zanthoxylum bungeanum; assembly: GCA_019454045.1. NCBI lineage: Eukaryota > Viridiplantae > Streptophyta > Magnoliopsida > Sapindales > Rutaceae > Zanthoxylum > Zanthoxylum bungeanum. The sequence goes on from SKCR01027983.1 coordinate 111,389, forward strand.
ATAATAGTTATTTGTGTTTAAACAATGTGTTGGTTATTATTAGTTTTCAAAGAAATTTGATTTCTATAGCAAAACTTATGGAAGATGGTTTCTCCATTTCGTTTGATAATAAACTAGTTGTTATTAGTAGAAATGGATTAACAATTTATTCAGGAAACTCCGAAAGTATTCTATACGTGTTAAGGCTATTAACACATGTTCACTGCTTAACACTGAAATATTTAAGGTTGAAAAACCAAAAACAAAATGAAAAAAGATTTCTCATGATGATACATATCTCTGACATCGTAGACTTGGACACATTAACCTTGACCAGATAGATAGATTAATAAAGAACGAAGTTTTAAATTAGTTAAAACTTGGTACTTTACCAATCTGCGAATCCTGTCTAGAAGGCAAAATGACCAAGAGACCTTTTACTAGAAAAGGTATAAGATCCAACCAACCACTTGAGCTAATACATTCGGATGTTTTCGGACTGATGAATATAAAAATCCGAAGTGGTTATGAATACTTCGTCACTTTTATTGACGATTATTCAAGATATGGGTATGTTTACCTAATACAGCACAAGTAAGATACATTTAAAAAGTTTAAAGAATTTTGTGCTGAGATTGAGAACCAATTAGGTAAAAGCATTAAAATTCTACGAACGAATCATGTAGGAGAATACCTGGATGGAAATTTCGAGGAATTCTTAGTTGAGCATGGAATAATTGAACAGCTCATAACATCTGGAACACCACAGCAAAATGGTGTTGCATAAAGGTGAAATCGGACCCTACTAGACATGATAAGATCAATGTTTAGTTATAGCGCGCTACCTAGTTCATTCTGGGGGCATGCATTGCAAACTGTAATGTATATCCTGAATGTAGTTCCTTCTAAGTCTATTACTAAGACTCTTTTAGAATTGTGGAATGGTTGTAAAGCTACTTTGGGACATTTCCTCATATGGGGGTGTCCAACACATGTGCTGCATAAAAATGCTAAGAAGCTGGAGCCACGTTCATAGGTGTGCCTATTTGTAGGTTATTTTAAGGAAACTAGGGGTGGATTCTTTTATAGTCCAGAAGACAATAAAGTATTTGTGTCGACAAATGATACTTTTCTTGAGGAGGACTATATGAGAGAGTTCAAACCTCGAAATAAAGTGTTACATGAGGAGTTACTTGCTGGTATGACCAGTACACCATTATCAACAGTTGACAGAAACATAACACCTTCTACATCTGAGCGTCATATACATGTTTATTAGAATGATTTACCACTTAGACGTAATGGGAGAGTTGTAAGACAACCTGATTGCTATCTAGGATATGGAGAGGCACAACTTGTTGCTTCCAGTGATGGTATAGAAGATCCATTGACCTATCGTAGTGCAATGAATGATTCTGATAAAGAGGAATGGCTCAAAGCCATGAATCTCGAGATGTAGTCTATGTACTTTAACTTAGTTTGGGAACTTATAGACCAACCTGATGGAGTAAAACCCATAGGTTATAAGTGGATCTACAAGAGAAAAAGGGGAGTAGATGGGAAGGTACAGACCTTCAAGGCTAGGCTAGTGGCAAAGGGTTATACCCAGAAAGAGGGAGTCGACTTTGAAGAGACTTTCACGCCAATATACATGCTAAAATCCATACGTATTCTTCTTTCCATCGTCGCATATTATGACTATGAGATTTGATAAATGGACGTCAAGACTGCATTCTTGAATGACAATATTGATGAGAGTATCTATATGATACAACCAGAGGGGTTCATAACCCAAGGTCAAGAGAAAAAGGTTTATAGGTTGCAAAGGTCTATTTATGGACTTAAGCAAGCATCTAGATCTTGGAACATAAGATTTGATACTACGATCAAGTCTTATAACTTTGAGCAGAACGTTCATGAGCCTTGTGTTTACAAGCGCGTCATTGATGGGAAGGTAGTTTTTCTCGTGTTGTACGTTACTGATATTTTACTCATTGGGAATGATGTAAAGATATTATCGGACGTAAAAATTTGGCTAGCTAACTAATTCCAAATGAAAGATTTGGGTGAGGCAAGTTATGTACATGAGATCTAGATCATTCGGGATCGCAAGAGATGATTATTAGCAATGTCTCAGGCATCCTACATCGACAAGATTCTTTTGCGATTTGGAATGCAGAATTCTAAGAAAGGCAATTTGCCTTTCAGATATGGAATTCATTTGTGTAAGGAGTAGTCTCCTGAGACACCTCAAGAAGTTGAGGAATTGAGACATATCCCTTATGCCTCAACAATTGGTAGTCTCATGTATGCTATGTTATGTGTTGGACAATTATGACCCATAACATCACTATTTGTAAAAGACATTGTGGTTTTTGTACAAATTAACTATGTGACAAAAGAAATTGCTATTTTATCATTTTGTAATTAAATTACTTGAATATATAAATGATAAAAGTCCTTATGATTAGTTCCAGATTAATAAGATATGAGACAGTATCAATCCACGTAAGGTTTAATCATTAAATATCCCTAGTCGTAGTATTATTGAGACTGGACATCGATAATGCAGAATAGACTAGTATTGCACTTGTGCGCATTATGGAAGCGTAACGACATATTTCTCATATATTTGGGTATTGGATACCCATGCAAGTGTAATATGAGGATCTGTTTTTCGATGGTACGGAAACAGCTTCGCTCTGGATAGACCCCTCAGAATCACATTGGTAGTATGACTATGTGTCCATGAGAATCTGAATCAGGGTATGTGTATTTGGTCTTAATCTGAGACTTGCATCTCTAATACTTGCGACAATCAATACGTTTTGGTTTTGGTCGTCCGGGACTTTAACAGGTTCTGTGTACGCCTCTTCTGGGTTTATTGAGAATCGTAGTGTATTGGGTGTGATGTCAAGATGGAAGTGTCACTTCAGTCATATGGAGATGATGATCACTTAGGATACAGAACTGGTACTATAATATGTTGCAACTATCGGGATAATATGACAAAGTCATGATTATCTGATTAAAGAGACTAGTTGCTAGTGATCTGATATATGCTTCGTACGGGGCAGACACAATTCCAGCCCCAGGCCTAGCATGTGACATCTGATACTGGATCGTAATACGTAATAATTAGTATACTACACTTGATAAAGATTATGTATTCCTTAAAAGATTTTTTTTTGGAGAATTGGGTAGGCACGGTGCTTTACTAGAAGCCAACCATGTCCTGTAAATCGGTGAGAACGTGATACTATGTACGCACATGTTCGGATAGTCCGACGACCGGATTTACTGCCAACATATCCAGAGATCTAATGGGTCGCTTTCCAAAGATTCACCGATGATATTTGACTCGAACAGAATTAATCTGGGATTAATTATGAGAGAGATAAAATTAATCTAGGATTCATTGAGACAAGAATTTATCTGGGATAAAATTCGGATCAAAGATAGAGAACGATTAATTTGGAATTAATCGATTTAATAAAATATTCGATATATTAATTGAAATTAGATTTCAATGCGGAATTAAAATTGGATTTTAATTCAGGCAAACGAATTAATTTAGAATTAATTCGTAAGCGACTTTAATAATAATTTTACAAGGCATAATTATTTAATTAAATTATATTTAATTATGTCGCAATGGTAAATTCGTTAATTCAGAATTAAACGAACCCGGGCCCGAGCGAAGTTGCGTGTTGGATTGTTCGACTTAAATTCAGAATTTACAAGTGGTGGGACCCACTTGACTTTCATCAACTAGTTTGACTAGTGATGGAAGTGGTTAAGGTTGAGTGAAACAATTGGATTGCTTTTTCCAACACACAATCAATATCCAACACACTTTGTTTTTTAATTATTTGGAATGACATATACCAACTTGGATTTGGTAAATGGAAATTGATTTTTAGAAATCAAATACACAAAAATAAAAATACTCTCCTCTCTCCCTCCTCAATTTCTGTGACTTCATCTCCCATTCTTAGAGTTTTTGTTGCAAAAATTCAAATGAGCTAGCACTTCAAAGAGTGAATCAAGGTGATAGGGAAACTAATTCATTTAGTTTGGAATACAAAGAAAGCTTGGAGCTCTCAACATACATCAAAGTTTTGAAATCTCAACATCTTATCAATGTAAGTCTTCCGTAACTTCTTTGAATATTCACACACCGAATCATGATTAGAGATCCTTGGCATGTTCTAGGAACACTAACAATGGTATTAGAGAGCCTTTTCTAAGCATGATTTAGTTTAGGGTTTATAAACTTTATTTGGGAATTTTATGCTTGGAGTATGATTTTTTCAAAATTATTTGTTTGGATGTGGTTGGATGATGATGAATTGGATTTATGGATCTTAAAATTTGAGAAAAATTTATTGGATTATTTTTCCCTAAAATTTTCCTAATTTCCGAACATGAACCCTAGGACTACTCATGGTGATTTTTTGATTTTAGACCATTGGATGTGTTTAAAGCATGAAATAAATTGATTGTTGATTTAATTTGATTGAAATCTAATTGATTGTAATTTTATGCCTAATTGTCATGAGACTTAGCATATGAAATTGATTGATTTTGCTTCAATTGTGTTGGACATGAATTGAATATATTAAAGCATGATTAATTAGTTTAATTGATGTTTTTAAAATATTGGTTTAACTAATTAATTAGGCTATTACACTTTAATTAAAATTAATGTGAAATTTGGAATTTTATATTAATTAAAATTAGTCTTTAATTTTGAATTGGGCTAATATTGTTGCATTTGGCCTAATGGGCTTGGTTGGGCCAAGCTTGGTTTAGGACAATTGGATTGGATCCAAATTGGGCCTAAAACCATTTCACAAAGTCCAAATATAATAATTAGGCCTTTAATAATTTAATTGGGCCTAATGGGCCTAAATTGTTTTTAGGCAAAAATGGTGATTCCTTATTGGGCCTTAGCATCTTGGATTGGATCCATAATTGCCAAAGCCCATGCCTTAAAAATTAATTAAAAGCCCATTCGACTTTAATAAATTGACATTGATGTTAATTAGGCCTTTGAGACCCATTTAGATTGGATTTAGAATCTAAGTCTAAAAGGTATTAAAATAAGTGTAATTATTTAATTTGGAATTAAAGATGAATTAATATTAGATAAAAATTAAATTGGATTTAAAATTGTAGTTCGATATAATTCAAGAATGCGTACTATGAGTATTTATTCTTAAACGAGTTGGACTCGCGCAAATCAAATCGTTGTTTGAACATTGGATGGTCATTAATTCGAAGATTAATTAATTGGATTAGATTGATTGAATAACATGCTTTGTGTGAATACATGGATGTATTGTATGAATAATGTATATCGGATGGATATTAGAAGGGTGAGGGCAATTTTGGAAATTGTTGTAATAAATTTAGAATTTATTAAATTGGACATGTTTGTCCAGCCTATTATCTATATTCTCTTTGTACTTCTCTTTTCACCAATTCCCCTCAATGTTAATGAGATTTATTTATTGTATTATGTAATTGGGTAGAAGTTAGAATAGTGCTAGCGGGAGAGAGGAAAGAGAGAGATTTGTTCTAGGAATAATTTTGTTAAATATCCATCCGCATATCATTATTATTTATTTCGCGTTTTATTATGATTTTAGAATACATGCATAAAGGTGTATGATGAGACCTAATCAAAGATAATAAATTGGTTGCCAATTTACGCGAAAAACCCTCAATCAAATATTAAGCATTTTCCTTCCATTGAGTGGTTCTCTCTCAAGATCCAAGATTGGCATTGGTTTGTTGGCCAAAGTCAAGATCAATGTCCATCGCGGATATGTTTGAACCACGAAAGCTTTGTTATATATCGCATGTCTTGGGCAGTTGTGACTTGTTGGCCAAAGTCAAGGTCACTTCTTGTTCATCGATATTGATTACGAAGTTTTCCCACTGTCAATGAGTCGCGCTTAACTGGAATCATTAAGCTTGTTGAGCCAAAGCCAAGTCTTAGTTGATTCAGATGAAAAAGGTTAGGAAATATATTGGATATATTTACATTTATTGGATATGTGTTTTGGACTTGGAGGTCCACCTACCGGATCTAGGAATTGGATGGGATCCAATTGATCTTAGATATCTACCTAGTTAAGTATCATACAACTTGTTGGCCAAAGTCAAGGTTGTGTGTTATTTAACGGGATCCTAGCCTACTAGGAAACTAGGTTTCCAGAGTACTCAACAGAAGGTTAGAGGCTCGCCGAAAACTAGTGGGAGGCCAGTATTAAATTTGCAATTTCGTTTAATATTTGCCAAATACGCGCTTTCAAATTATTTTCGTCATTATATATTTATATTAGTTGGACTAATATTTTATTATTTTCTTTTAATAGTTGGACTGTACCCGAAATCATTAATTGAATAGTTAGACTATTGCAATTAAAGATGGCTGGAAAGATCAACGTTATGGATATTATCATTGGCGAAAATGTCTTTAATGGTGCAAACTTTCCTGACTGGGATATGAACCTCAAGATTGTCCTGGGGGCTGAGAAGATGCTCTATACGATAGAGAGACCTCTCGGCCTAAGCCCGGAATTGAGCAGCCGCTTGAGCTTGAGCTTTGGAAGACTCACAGTGATGACAACTCAACTGTTCAATCCGTCATGCTTGCTGCAATGACCCCACAATTTCGTCGTCAAAATAAGGGATTGGATCCCCACGAAATGATGTTGAAATTGAGGGACCTTCACCGATCTAACCTTAGATCGCAAAATTATAAATTGCAGAAGAAGCTTTTTCGTTCTCGAATGTGAGAGGGTACATCTGTCGAGCACCATGTGTCATAGATGATTGCTGACATCGAACAGCTGGGTCAGCTAGGCATAACCTTTGAGGCTGAGACTTCCATAGATTTGATCTTACAGTCTCTTCCTAACAGCTGGAGCGGGTTCATCATGAACTATAATATTATGAACCAAGAAAAGACTCTTGGAGAGTTGATGGCAATACTGAAAGAGGCAGAAAAAGAGCTTTTAAAGGGCAAGAAGCGCGAGGTGCACTTCGCTTCGACATCTCAGAATGCCATGGCTTGGCCAAAGGCTTCTGGAGGTGTGAAGATGAAGAAGAAAAGAAAGGGCAAGGCCAAATCATCAAAGTCTTCTGGGAAGGCGAATAACAAATCCCAAGATGTCTGCCTACAGTGTGGAAAATGGGGTCACTGGAAGTGTGACTGCCATGAATACAAGGCACACATGAAGGAAGTGAAGACATGCAAGACATCGGCTTCATGTATGTTTATTATAGAAATAAACATGTCTACTTCTAGTTTTAAAAATTGGATTTTTTATTCTGGTTGTGGTACTCATATATGTACTGATGTGCAGGATCTGCAGATTAGTAGGAGACTGGTTTCAGGAGAGATCGACCTCCGAGTTGGAAATGGGACTAGAGTCGTCGTTTTGGCTGTTGGGACCTCCATTTTGGAGTTGCCCTCGGGGAATGTACTTAATTTATCAGACTGCTATTATGTACCTAGTTTGACTAGAAACATTATATCTTTATCTTGTTTAACCCAATGTGGGTATACTTTTGTATTCAGAAACACCGGGTGTTTTGTTTATAAAAATGATTTTGAGATATGTAATGTTGATGTTAATAATGGTCTTTATATTTTGTATATAAATCAATCTCAAACATATAACATGACAAACAAAAGGCTTAAATTAAGTAACAAAGATGAAAATTATATGTGGAATTGTCGTCTGGGACACATTAACAAAACTCGTATATCCACACTTTCGAAGAGTGGGTACTTGGATGGGTTTGATCCAAATTCATATGACGTCTGTGAATCTTGTTTATTAGGCAAAATGCCTAAAACACCTTTTAGCGGTAAATATGCACATGCCACCGAACTGTTAGCCCTCGTCTATAGTGATGTATGTGGACCCATGTCTAGCCAGGCTAGAGGTGGATATGAATACTTTGTAACCTTTACGGATGATGCATCGCGTTATGGTTATGTGTATCTTATGAGACACAAGTCATAAACTTTTGAGAAATTCAAAGAGTTTCGAGACGAAGTAGAAAAACAGACCGGCAAAAGTATTAAAACATTATAGTCGGACCGTGGTGGAGAATACTTAAGTAATGAGTTTCTTGATTACTTGAAAGAGTATGATATTCTTTCACAGAGGACTCCTCCCGAAAAACCTCAATTAAACGGTGTGTCCGAACGGAGAAACCGAACTTTGTTGGACATGGTAAGGTCTATGATGAGTCACACAGAGCTACTAATATCCTTCTGGGGATATGCATTGAACAATGCAATACTTATTTTGAATAAGGTTCTGTCAAAGTCTGTTCAACAGACTCCATATGAAATATGGACAAGAAATAAATCGGGTTTCTCATTCTTGAAGATTGGGGATGCTGGGCATACGTTAAACGTTTGGATGGTACCAAACTAGAACCCAAATCGGATAAGTGCCTATTTGTAGGTTATCTTAGGAAAACCAAAGGATATTACTTCTACAACCCACAAGAGAACATGGTATTTGTTGCTCTACATGCGGTTTTCCTCGAAAAGGAATTCCTAAATGCAGTTGTAAGTGGGAGGAAAGTAGTACTCGATGAAAACCGTAGTGATATTGTTCCTGGCACTGACTCCCAAACGGAACACGAACAGTTCATCAGGGATGAGACTGTACCACAATCTTCTAATACACAAGAACCGCGTAGATCGGAGAGAGTCAGAAAACAACCTGAGAGGTATAGGTTTCTGATCTCACCTTATGTGGATATTAATCTTATTGAGGATAATGAGCCGGCTACGTATGAGGAAGTCTTTATGGCAAGAAGCCATGAAGTCCAAAATGGATTCCATGTATACCAACCAAGTTTGGACACTGGTTGATGCACCAAAAGGTGTAAAGCCTATTGGTTGTAAATGGGTCTTGAAGAAGAAGACTGACATGGATGGTAACATACAAACATACAAATTTAGGCTTGTAGCGAAAGGGTATCGTCAACGACATGGTGTCGATTATGATGAAACTTTTTCACATGTTGCCATTATTAAATCCATTCGGATAATGCTTGCTATTGCTGCATATTTCGATTATGAAATATGACAGATGGACTTCAAAACCGCTTTCCTTAACGGAAACCTTTTGGAGGATGTTTATATGCAACAGCCTGACGGTTTTGTCGTATCAAAACATACAAACAATGTTTGCAAGTTAAATCGATCCATTTATGGATTGAAGCAAGCATCACGTTCTTGGAACCAACGATTTGATGAGATCATAAAAGAATATGATTTCGTTCAAAACGATGATGATCCTTGTGTATATAAGAAGGTTAGTGGGAGCAGACTGACATTCATTGTCCTTTACGTTGATGATGTATTGCTTATTGGTGTAGAACACAGAAATCGGTGACGTTGTTCCAGACTCGCGGCCTAGTTGGGAGTACGGAGTAGCCCATGGGGGAACTAAATCGGAGAAATAACATGGAGTCGCCACCCGTTATGAACTGGGAAAATGATTTAAGGCCGCACTCACCCCTCGTAAGGGAAGACCTCAAACCGTTGGGTTCGGAATGGTCCCTTACTTATGCCACTTGTAATGAAAAGATTTGTACAATAACTTAACCGAGTCTACGAAAAATATTCAAGAATAACCTATACCTAGCTTGCATTCAAGAGAATAAACTCTATGTCTAAGTTTGCATGCTTTAAAAATAAGTCATCATAATGGCAAGTATACGATATCACGCAATAATCTCATGAGCATGTTGAATTATCAAACACAAAAAATAAATAACAACTTAAACATAAACGTAAATTAAATTCCTATTACGAAAGTAAATAACTAAATCATACATAAAGAAATAACGTACTAATGGCTAAATTATGCTCAAGAAATAAATAACATACTAGAATAAATCATGCTTGAACATAAGGTTGGATGAAACGAAATATGTGTGTCTCTCAAGTGGTACGTGGCATTGTATCCCGAGTGCAAACCGTAATACCGTCCATTCGGATTCGGCTACAGAATTTACGTCCGGGTTTCCATCCGATATACCACAAGAGCGAACACATATTCCGATCATCCAGAAATCACATCATGCACCAATCCACAATACTCATACGAAATAAAGAAATAAAATAAATAAAAAATAAAAGAGAATAAATAAAAATGTGCCCTCAGGTCTAACCTCTTAAGTCGTCTCTTGGAAGTGTGTTACACAACCGTCGGAATGGTTGATGTTCCGAAACTCCTTCGGTTCACTGGTTCAACATTTTCCTTCGCTGTTTTGCTGTTTGGGCTGCTGTTTTTACTCCGTTTCACTGCGGTTTTTGGTCACGATTTAGGATTACTGTTTTGCGGTACTGCGGGGTTATTTTGGTTTGCGGTTTGTGGGTTTTACGGGGCAGTTTCTGGTGCAGTTTTACGGTAGAGGACTGGCCAATTTTGGGACTATTTTCACGGTAAAATGGGGACTGTTTCAGGCAGTAATAGGGCAGATTCGCTAGTCAAAGAGGGGCATTTTGAGGGGAAATAGGGGCTGTTACTTCACTGATTATGGACAGTTTGTGGGGGCTGTTTTGAAGTGAGTGGCTTGTGGACGTGAAGCAAGGACAGTTTGTGGGGGCTTATGCGTGAAGTTGCTTGTGGACGTGAAGTTGAGGCTATGCGTGCATGAGGGGCTGATTTGTGAGGTGAGGGGCTGCTTGAAGGGCTTATTTGCGTGAATGAGTTGGAGGCTTGTTGGTCGGCTATGTGTTGATGCGTGAATTGAGTGGCGTCAGTTGGATTTAGCTAGGTGTTGATGCGTGAGGTGTAGGGCGTCAGTTTGGTTTGGCTATGTGTGAATGAGCTTCTTGGTACAGGTTGCTGTGCGTGAATGGATAATACGTTGATGAGCTGCGTAGGGAGAGAAGGGGGGTTGCAGGTGTGTGAGGTTACTGGATGGAGGGTTTAGGGTTACGTGAGTGGCTGAGTGGGTTGTGTTGCTTGCTGAATGGGCAAGAATCCTTGGGTTATTTTCTTTGTGTTTTTTGTGAGATTGAGCTAGAGAGTTTTTTGGTTATTTTTTTGTGTGATTGAGCTAGGGAGTTTTTTGGTGATTTTGTTGTGTGATTGAGCTAGGGTCTTAGATGTGTGGTGAAGGCTTCTTTTTATAGGTAAATGGATGGGGGCTATCCTTGTGCGAATAGGGAAAGGGTTTGGCAATTATGGGAAATATCTTTTAATTAGGGATGTCTTTTAATTTGATTTGATTTCTTCTCTTTTGATTAGGGATATGATTTGGTTTTGATTAGGAAATGGATTCATGGGATTTCTTTAATTTAGGAAGAGGATTTGGCTTGATTTATGCATGTGTTTAATGTGTTATTTTATTAATTATGAAGGCTATGGCATGTGGCTTGCTCTTGTTTGGGCGTGTATTGGGTTTGGTTGGTGGGCTTGGTGTGTGGCATAGTGTGTGGTTTAGTGATATGTGGGTTAGGTGTGTGGTTTGTGGGGGTTTGGGCTAATGATGTATTTTGAAACGGAGGTCCAATAAGCGAACCTGAAGCTAATCCAGCGAATTAAATCCAACAATGCGTCAATTCTTGATTATTCCCATCCGACGTTTGTTTCCCACGAATTTCACAATTAAAGAGGTAGTGTCTCCATGTGAGACTCATCATCGGGACTTATATGCAAAAATGTAGTGCCTACAGTCGCCCCCACTTTGATGGGACTTGTGTAGTGTGTGATAATGACAATCCTATCAAAGTTTATGCAATGTATTTTTACTTACCTGGCTCGCCAGCTGCCACTTGACTTGCCTGTTGTGTTGAGTTGATTTTGGTTGCGCCATACCTGGCGTGCTAAACCCCATACCCGAGGTGTCGCGGTTGTGTCTCCATACCCAGAGTGTCACAGTGATATCTCCATACCCGGAGTGTCGTACCTGGCAAGCTAAACCCCATACCCAAGGTGTTACGGTTGCGTCTCCATACCCAGAGTGTCGCAATAATATCTCCATACCCGGAGTGTCGTACCTGGCAAGCTAAACCCCATACCCGAGGTGTCGCGGTTGCGTCTCCATACCTAGAGTGTCGCAGTAATATCTCCATACCCGGAGTGCCGTACCGGGCAAGCTAAACCTCATACCCGAGGTGTCGCGGTTGCGTCTCCATACCCAGAGTGTCGCAGTAATATATCCATACCCGGAGTGTCGTACCTGGCAAGCTAAACCCCATACCCGAGGTGTCGCGGTTGCGTCTCCATACCCAGAGTGTCGCAGTAATATCTCCATACCCGGAGTGCCACACCTGGCAAGCTAAACCTCATACCTGAGGTGTCGCGGTTGCGTCTCCATACCTAGATTGTCGCAGTAATATCTCTATACCCGGAGTGTCGTACCTGGCAAGCTAAACCTCATACCCGAGGTGTCACAGTTGCATCTCTATACCCAGAGTATCGCAGTAGTGTCTCCATACCCGGAGTTTCGTACCTGGCGTGCTAAACCACATACCTGAGGTGTCGCTGTAATATCTCCATACCCGGAGTGCCATACCCGGCAAAACTGATACTGATGTTGGTGTGTCTCCATACCCGGAGTGTCATACCCGGCAAGACTAATACTAATGCTGATGTGGGCATCGCCCCCAGAGTGCCATACCCGGTAAGACTTATACTGATGTTGATGCGTCTCCATACTCGGAGCGCCATACCCGGAAAAATTGATACTGATGTTAATATAGGCCTCGCCCCCGGAGTGCCATACCCGGAAAAACTGATACTAGTGATATGATGGTTCATTTCAACATATTGTACTGCCTCTCGCGAGATAATTCTAACAGCTAAACATATTTTCGTCCTCAACGAATGCTTCGTGTCAAAACCAGAGAACCTTCAAAGTACTTGATACACTCAACTCCTTTCGTCTGAACGAGTGATCTGAACTAGACTCCTAGTGTGTGTGCCAAGGCTCTTTCGCAGCTTATTCCTTAAGTAAGCCAACTCGATGATTTTGTCTCGGAAACTCGGATCAGTGGGTCTAACCAACCTAGATGTCTTGATCACACTCTGTGATTACTTCGTCATACTCAACATGATATGGTCTTCTTCTTTTTTCTCTTGTCTCTTTCTTTTCATTTTGAACTTTTTTTTCTTTTTTTTTTCTTTCTCTTTTCTATTTTCTTTCTTTGACCCACCTACCCTTTAAGGTAGCATTTCTCCTCATGGTTGTCCTAATACTCGCCAATGGGTAGCTTCACGCTTATCGGTTATATGCGGTCTATTTTTTCTTTTCTTTTCATTGCAGAGACTTTTTCTTTATTTCCAACCATATCATATATTGTAGCCTAAGTAAACCAGGATAGACATCTAGGCAAACAGTCATTCACTGATCCGTCATCTCTTCAACTAGTCATCTTGTCTATTACTCAGGCTTCTACTGCTAAGATCCTATAAACAAGTGCTCGTGAGTCCAGCCGAGATCAACCACTCAGAATACCGGATGAGAGCACATCTCTCACTTATTGTTTCTAAGGTTTCACCCTACAGCAAACAATGTCATCATCGGACATATGCCTAACTATCAAAGACTTCTCTCTCTCGCTCTTTTTTTTTTCGCTCCACTGGAATTCTTCCTTTCAACCACTGATAATGTAGGCTTCGCCCCCTGGGATTCATTCTCGAAAACTGTTTGTGTTTTTCCGCTTTTCTTCTTTTCTTCGAGACTTGCGAACACAAATAAAACAACAGAATAATAAAAAAAACGCGCGCGCATGTGATGTGTATGTATGCATGTGTGGAGGTACTCCATGTTCCTGATGGGTTAGACCCTCATTGTGCTCCTTGGCGCCATGTGCCTACGCATGTCTCTGATCGCCCCCTAGGTCTGCTTATAGTTTCCTCATGCCGGTTCTCTTCTGGTGATTATGCAGTTCTCTTTTGTCTGAAACCTGCAAACACAGAACAAACACAAAAATTGCAAGTACGTTACGTGTATGCATGCATGCATGGATGAATTTCCTATCCCGTTGGGTTAGGTCTTCCGCTAGTTCTCCTGGTGTTTGCTCGGTCTTCTCTTCCTCAGGTAAAATATTGCTTCAATCTATCCACGTTGATCGGCTAGGTGAACTCGTTCCCTTCCAAATCTGACAGTCTCACTGCCCCATTTCCCATTACTTTCTGGACTATGTAGGGTCCTTCCCAATTAGGTTTGAACTTTCCTCTCGGGTCCGTCGTCGACGGATTTGACTATTTAAGTACCAGATCACCCTTTCTGATTTTAGTAGGATGCACCTTCTTATTGAATGCTCGAGCCAACCTCTTCTGGTATATCTGCATGTGATGCAAGGACTTCATTCTCTTCTTATCGAGCAATACCAATTGTTCAAATCTCTGCGAGGCCCATTCTTATTCAGGTAACTCTGCTTCTACTAATACCTTCATGGGTTGTATCTCAACTTCCACCGGCAGTACAGCTTCCATTCCGTAGACCAAAGAGTAAGGCGTGGCTCATGTTGCCGTTCTTACCGAAGTTCTGTACCCCCACAGGGCATATGGTAGTTTATCAGCCCAATCTTTGTAATTCTCTGTCATCTTGGCTAAAATCTTCTTTATTGTTTTATTGACTGCCTCGACTGCCCCATTCGCTTGCGGCCTGTAAGGTGACGACTTATGATGGCCTATTCCGTACTTCTGTAACATCGCCTTTGTTTCTCCCTGAAACTGGACTCCATTATCCGTGACCACGTGGTGCGGCATACCATATCGACAAATGAGATTCCAAGCTATGAACTTTGCCATTTGTTTTGCTGTAACATTGCGGAATGACTCGGCTTCCACCCATTTTGAAAAGTAGTCTACTGCCACTACTATGAAATGATGTTCAATTGGTGCGTTCGGTCGAATCTCTCCGATCATATCAATTCCCCATGCTGAGAAAGGCCATGGCTTTGAAAGCCCATGCAACTCTGTGTGCGGTAAATGATTCAAGTTACCATGCGCTTGACAATCATGATAGTGCTTACCAGCTTCGCGCAGTCAGCTTCCATGGTTGACCAGAAAAAGCCTTGTCTTACTATCTTACGAGACAGATTCAAGCCTTTCATATGCGGTCCACATACACCAGAATGTACTTCTTCCATTACCTTCCAAGCCTCTTCTTTTCTCAAACATTTTAGCTGAATACCATTTGCCTGCCTCTTATACAGTTCTCCTTTCAAACTTACATACTGAGAAGCCAACTTCTGAATGGCTATTCTATCCTTTCTGCTCGCTTCCTCCGGGAGTTCCCCATGTTCTAAGTACCGCTGGATATCATGATACCAAGGTTTTCCATCGTTGATCTCTATTTCCAAGATTCTCTCTATCTCATAAACAAGTTTACTCGATGTTTTCAACACCAGTGGTCTCATCACCAATTTCTCCGGATTTTCCCAAGTTGCGGCTAATATTGCCAATGCGTCTGCTATCTGATTCTCTTCTCGCGGCAAGTGCTAGAACTTACAATCGGGGAGGGCATGTGCCAGACTCCTGAGGTGGAACAAGTAAGGTTTCAACCGTTCTTCATTTAATTCCCATTCTCCTTGTAGTTGTCGGACTACTAACATCGAGTCTTCATAGACTTCCACGCTCTTAGCTTTCAAGGCTATCAACGCCGTTAGTCAGAAGGTGCACACTTCATACTCAGCCATGTCATCATCAAAGACAGAGATATCATCACTTAATCTGTTTGGAGGGTCCTCACGCCTCACATTCTCAGAGCCTCCCCCAGCACGGGGCACAACCATATTAGCCATAGCGGTGGTCAAAGCTTGCAACTACTCGGTAACCTTAGTGAGACTAGTCTCCAACTGATCCATAAAAGATACCTCGTTCTCTGATTCGCTCATGTTTGCTAACGGCTTTTTGATGAGTCTTCCCTCTTACCCCTAACCCAACGGATATCTATAATGGCTTTTAAGACACAAAGGGTTAACATAATCCGTGTATGCATGAGATTTATGAGTTGCATGCGATGTATGAGATATATAAGTCGGCCTATTATCATTTCTAAGCATTCAATCATACTATTGCACGGTGCAAACTTGTCCCAGTTGAAAAGGCCCAACAGGTTTACACTTTTGCGATAACATGGCTAAACAACTTCAAATGATAAGGGGCCTAAACATAAAGTGGCCCATTGGCATTTTAGAAGCTTTTGGCTTAATTGTCATAAGAGGCGAGCTTGTCCCAGTTTAAATGGCCAAACAAGTTCACAACTAATGACGAAAGGTCCAACTGAATCCAAATGACAATGGTCCTAAACATAAATGAATAGTTTCTATTGGTCTTACAACTACAGTTCGTGTGCGGGTTTATAGAGGTATAGACAAAGGCTCTTGTCGACGAAGGATTGCCCACAACTAGGATTCCCCACTCAAGGGTTCGAGCGACCAAGTGAGCGCACCTTTTTTATACCTTAAGGTACGTGTCAGCGAGTTATGGTGCGTGACTGACTATCAAATGGATTTCTCGTTGTAGATTCCCCAGAGGGAGGGTGGAGCGAACTCTCTTAAATACCCAAGCCTCTTAGGCTCTTATCGCATTGGTGACAGGAATAAACAACAAGTCCTCCAAATTAGTCTGTCACAGTGAGCTGCGGGTAATGATTATTTATGTGCCTTCACAGCTTTTCCTTATAGAAAGGTAGTGAATGAATGAAGACACCAAACCATTAGCTAGCCTTATAATGTCTTTGATTAAACCCCTTTCAACCCACGGTAGACACGGTCAACTAATAGCAAAAATCCAAACATTACAAGACATTATTTCGGGGTCGATTCTCTACCCCAGTGGAGTCGCCAGACTGTAGAACACAGAAATCGGTGATGCTGTTCCAGGCTCGTGGCCTAGTTGGGAGTACGGAGTAGCCCACAGGGGAACTAAACCGGAGAAATAACATGGAGTCGCCACCTGGTGTGAACCGGGAAAATGATTTAAGGTCGCACTCACCCCTCGCAAGGGAAGACCTCAAACCCTTGGGTTCGGAATGGTCCATTACTTATGCCACTTGTAATGAAAAGATTTGTGCAATAACTTAACCGAGTCTACGCAACATATTCAAGAATAACCTATACCTAGCTTGCATTCAAGAGAATAAACCCTATGTCTAAGTTTGCATGCTTGAAAAATAAGTCATCATAACGGCAAGCATATGATATCACGCCATAATCTCATGAGCATGTTGAATTATCAAACATGAAAAATAAATAACAACTTAAACATAAACGTAAATTAAATTCCTATTGCGAAAGTAAATAACTAAATCATACATAAAGAAATAACGTACTAATGGCTAAATCATGCTCAAGAAATAAATAACATACTAGACTAAATCATGCTTGAACACAAGGTTGGATGAAATGAAATACGTGTGTCTCTCAAGTGGTACGTGGCATTGTATCCCGAGCGCAAACCGTAATACCGTCCATTCGGATTCGGCTACGGAATTTACGTCCGGGTTTCCATCCGATATACCACAAGATGGAACACATATTCCGTTCATCCGGAAATCACATCATGCACCAATCCACAATACTCATACGAAATAAAGTAATAAAATAAATAAAAAATAAAAGAGAATAAATAAAAAGGTTCCCTCAGGTCTAACCTCTTAAGTCGTCTCTTGGAAGCGCGTTACACGGTCGTCGGAAGGGTTGATGTTTCGCAACTCCTCCGGTTCACTGGTTCAACATTTTCCTTCGCTGTTTTGCTGTTTGGGCTGCTGTTTTTACTCCGTTTCACTGCGGTTTTTGGTCACGATTTAGGCTTACTGTTTTGCGGTTCTGCGGGGCTGTTTTGGTTTGCGGTTTACGGGTTTTATGGGGCAGTTTCTGGTGTAGTTTTGTGGTAGAGGTCTGGACAGTTTTGGGACTGTTTTCACGGTAAAATTGGGACTGTTTCAGGCAGTAATAGGACAGTTTTGGTAGTCAAAGAGGGGCGTTTATAGGGGAAATAAGAGTTGTTACTTCACTAATTTAGGACAGTTTGTGGGGGCTGTTTTGAAGTGAGTGGCTTGTGGACGTGAAGCAAGGACAATTTGTGGGGGCTTATGCGTGAAGTTGCTTGTGGACGTGAAGTTGAGGGTATGCGTGCGTGAGGGGCTGATTTGTGAGGTGAAGGGCTTCTTGAAAGGCTTATTTCCGTGAGTGAGTTAGAGGCTTGATGGTCGGCTATGTGTTGAAACAGAGGTCCAACAAGCGAACCAGAAGCTAATCCAGCGAATTAAATCAAACAATGCGTCAATTCTTGATTATTCCCTTCCGACGTCCGTTTCCCGTGACTTTCACAATTAAAGAGGCAGTGTCGCCAAGTGAGACTCATCATCAGGACTTATATGCAAAAATGCAGTGCCTACAATTGGCAATGACATTCCCATGCTACAATCGGTGTGAAAACTTGGCTTTCATTAAAATTCTCCATGAAAGATCTGGGAGAAGCCGCGTTTATTATAGGAATAAGGATCTACTAAGATAGATCTAGAAAGATGCTTGGACTCTCCCAGAGCTCGTATATTGATAGAGTGTTGAAGAGATTGAACATGGATCAGTCCAAGAGGGGAATGTTTCTTGTGTCACATGACGTCTCTCTATCTAAGGACATGTGTCCTAAAACTTAAGATGAGAGAGACAACATGAGTCAGATCCCGTTCGCTTCAACCGTCGGATCAATCATGCATGCCATGATATGTACGAGACCTGATGTCTCATATGCTTTGAGCATGTGTAGTCGCTATCAGGCCGATCCAGGTGATGGTCACTGGATTGTGGTTAAGAACATCCTTAAGTATCTTAGATGAACTAAGGATGTTTTCTTAGTCTATGGAGATAGAGAACTTGAGGCAATTGGGTTTACCGATACAAGTTTCCAAACTGATAAAGACGACTGTAAGTAGGGATGGCAGTGGGTAGGGTATGATGCGGGTTTTCCATTACCAAACCCGCACCCGCATATGTAAATAAATTACCAAACCCGCACCACACCCGTTGCGGGTTTTAATTTTCATTACCAAACCCGCACCGCATATAAAAATAAATTACCAAACCCGCATTGGTACCCAACGGATTTTTTGCGGGTTTTTAAAATATTGAATTACTTTGTGTTCTTAATAATATAATTTTTTTAATTAAATAATTTATTTTTAATTGCTAGCTGTAGTTTTCACATTTGTTTTTCATTTGACATATATAACATGCAATGTATGTATATACAGTACATAAATAACATAATGTTTGAAAGACTCAGTACCATATGTTTTATTTTTTCATATAAACATAATTAAAACGAGTTATTCCCTTCATAATTATAATGATCTAAATTAGCCAACTCAATCGACAATAAGCTAAAAAGTAATCACCAACCTTTGGTCATATTTTTTATGCTAAGTGTAATGAAAGTTATGCTTACAGGGCTCAAGTGGTGTAAGTGTAATGAAGAGCTACTGAAGTTGCAGCAAACACTAGCTTATTTTGCTCCTCTCCCGTTTCTGATTATGTGAACTTAATCCAAATTTTTGCATTATAATTTTATTAACAAGTGTGATTAGAAAAAAAAAATAATAGTCATGCAAAAAATCTTCAGTTGGGCAGGTTGCGAGCTGCGGCTGAGTGGGAGTGTGGAACTGTGGATTAGTGTTTTAGGTTTAGGTTTTGTTAGTTGTTTTTATATGAAGGTTTTTTTATATTGTCCTAAAAATATTAATTAATAAAAAATAATATTGCGGGTATATGGATACCCGCAGCGGATACCCGCATTTTTTTCTTAAATACCAAACCCGTACCGCACCCACAGCGGGTTCTGCTTTAAATTACCAAACCCGCACCGCACCCACTAATATATTTACCAAATCCTACCCATTACGGGCGGGTTTTCGCGGGTTTGCAGGTTTGTGGGTAAAATTGCCATCCCCAACTGTAAGTCACATCCGGGTACATATTTTGTTTGAACAACGGAGCAGTGGGCTGGAAATCTTCCAAGCAAGAGATTGTTGCCGATTCAACAACAGAAGCGGAATATATCGCTGCAGCTGAGGCAGCAAAAGAGGTAGTTTGGATCCTTAAATTCCTAACTGGATTAAGAGTAGTTCTGTTAGCAGCTGAGCCTGTTCCTTTGTATTGTGACAATAACAGGGCTATAGCGCAGGCTAAGGAACCGTGGTCTCATCAACGATCCAAGCATGTACTTTGACGTTTCCATCTGATTCGTGAGATCATACATCGTGGCGATGTGAAGATCGAGAAGGTCGCATCAGATGACAACATTGCAGATCCGCTGACAAAGGCTATTTCTCCGCAAAAGTTTGAGCGACATGTACATAGTTTAGGTGTTAGATACTTGAGTGATTGGCTATAGGCAAAGTGGGAGATTGTTGGACAATTATGACCCATAGCATCACTATTTGTAAAAGACATTGTGGTTTTTATATAAATTAACTATGTGAAAAAGGAAATTGCTATTTTATCATTTTGTAATTATATTACTTGAATATATAAATGATAAAAGTCCTTATGATTAGTTCCGGATTAATAAGATATGAGACAATATCAATCCACGTAAGGTTTAATCATTAAAAATCCATAGTCGTAGTATTATCGAAACTGGACATCGATAATGCGGAATAGACTAGTATTGCACTTGTGCGCGTTATGGAAGCGTAACAGCATAGTTCTCATATATTTGGGTATTGGATACTCATGCAAGTGTAAAAGGAAGATCTGTTTGCCGATGGTACGGAAACAACTTCGCTCTGGATAAACCCATCAGAATCTCATTGGTAGTATGACAATGTGTTTATGGGAATCCGAATCAGGGTAGGTGTATTTTTGTCTGAACCTGAGACTTGCATCGCTAATACTTGCGACAATGAGTACGCTTTGGTTTTGGTCGTCCGGGACTTTAACAGGTTCTGTGTACGCCTCTTCTGGATCTATTAAGGGTGTGATGTCAAGATGGAAGTGTCACTTCAGTCATGTGGAGATGATGATCACGTAGGATACATAACTGGTACTCTAATATGCTGCAACTATCGGGATAATATGACAATGTCATGATTATCCGATTAAAGAGACTAGTTGATAGTGATCTGATATATGCTTCGTACGGGGCAGACACAATTCCAGCCTCAGGCCTAGCATGTGACATCCGATACTGGATCGTAATACGCAATAATTAGTATACTACACTTGATAAAGATTATGTATTCCTTAAAAGAATATTTCTGGAGAATTGGGTAGGCACGATGCTTTTCTAGAAGCCAACCATGTCTTGTAAATCGGTAAAAATATGGAACTAGTTACGCACATGTTCGGATAGTCCGACGACCGGATTTACTGCCAATATATCTAGAGATCTCATGGGTCGCTACCCAAAGATTCACCGATGACATTTGACTCGAACAGAATTAATCTGGGATTAATTATGAGAGAGAGAAAATTAATCTAGGATTAATTGCGGCAAGAATTTATCTGGGATAAAATTCGGATAGAAGAGAGAGAACGATTAATTTGGAATTAATCGATTAAATAATAAATTCGATAAATTAATTGAAATTAGATTTCAATGAGGAATTAAAATTGGATTTTAATTCAGGTAAACGAATTAATTTAGAATTAATTCGTAAGCGAATTTAATAATAATTTTACAAGTCATAATTATTTAATTAAATTATATTTAATTATATCGCAATGGTAAATTCGTTAATTCAGAATTAAATGAACCCGGACCCGAGCGAAGTTACGTGTTGGATTGTTCGACTTAAATTCAGAATTTAAAAGTG
This sequence comes from Zanthoxylum bungeanum, assembly GCA_019454045.1. NCBI lineage: Eukaryota > Viridiplantae > Streptophyta > Magnoliopsida > Sapindales > Rutaceae > Zanthoxylum > Zanthoxylum bungeanum. The sequence continues at coordinate 133,196 of SKCR01027983.1, forward strand.
GTGGGACCAACTTGACTTACATCAACTAGTTTGACTAGTGATGGAAGTGTTGGATAATATGACCCATAGCGTCACTATTTGTACAGATCATAGTGTTGTTGTACAAATTAACTATGTGACAAGGAAATTGCACTCTCATCATTTGTGATTAGATCACCTTAAATATATAAATGAAGAGAGGTCCCTATGATTAGTTCCTGGACTGAGAATGATATGAGACAGTATCAGTCCCCGAAGGATTAATCATTAAATATCCCTAGCCGGAGTATTATCGAGACTGGATATCGATAATGCGGAATAGGCTAGTATTGCACTTGTGCGCGTTGTGAGGGCACAACAGCATAGTTCTCATATATATAAGTATTGGATACTTATGCAAGTGCGATAGGAGGTTGTGTTTCACTGTTGGTACGGGAAACAGCTTCGCTCTGGATAGACCCCTCGGAATCCCATTGGTATTATGACTATGTGTCTATGGGAGGCCGAAATCAAGGTAGGTGTGTATAGTCTTAACCTGAGACTTACATCGCTAATGCTTACGACAATCAATATACTTTGGTTGAGGTCGTCTAGGACTCTAACCGGTTCTATGTACGCCAATGCTGGGTATATTGAGAATCGTAGTGTATTGGATGTGATGTCAAGACGGAAGTATCACTCCAGTCATAGTGGAGATGATGTCACGCAGGATACGGTATTAGTGCTCTTAAGTGCTGCGCGGCCATCGGGATATTATGACAAGGTCATGTATATCCGATTATAGAGACTAGTTACCAGACATCCGACATGTGCTTCGTACGGGGCAGACACTTATCCAGCCCCAGGCCTAGCACGTGACTATCCGATACTGGGCCGATACGCACAATACAATAGTATACTACGCTTGATACAGATCTTAATATTCGTATATGGATATGTCCGGAGAATTGGGTAGACTTGGTGCTTTGCTAGGAGTCGACCTTGTCTCGTAAATCGGTAGAACGTAGTACTTGGTACGTACGTGATTCGGATACTCCGACGACCGTATTTACTGCCAACTTATCCGGGGATCTCATGGGTCGCTTCCCGACAATCCACCGATGACGCACAACTCGCACTCTTGAATAATCTGGGATTATATAGAAGAGAGAGAAAATTAATCTAGGATTAATTACGGAGATATTTTATCTAGGATAAAATATCGTCTAGAGAGAGATAACGATTAATTTGGAATTAATCGGTAAATTAATATATTCGATATATTAAACGAAATAGATTTCGACGCGGAATTAAAATTAGATTTTAATTCGGGCGAACGATTAATTTAGAATTAATTCGTTAGCGACGTGAATAGTGAATTCGCTAGGCGTAATCATTTAATTACGACGCGACGGAAAAATCGTTAATTTAGAATTAGCGAACCCGAGCCCGAGTGTGATTGCGAGCGCATTCGTATTTCGAATTCGAGTGCGGCAATGCAAGTCGCATCAAGCGTCAAATCAATCAGTCGCATCAAGCGTCAAATCACTTGTCACTTTGAGTGATGTGATTGATTGATGTGATTGATTGATTGAAAGACATATCACTTTATTAAAGTTGATGTGAATAGTTGATGTTGTTGGTGGGAGACTTTATTACCTTTTTTTTGATTTTTTGAAAAGAAAAATAAATGGTAATTGTTATATATTTTTGGAAAATATTTAAGTAAAAGTCTTTTACACATTTTACATACACAACACATCATTTATCTCTCCATTTTTCTCTCACAAAAGCTCACGCCCAAGGGGCATTTCTTCACTGGTTTTGAACCAGAAAAACGTGAGCTTTAGGGAAGCAAGAGTTGGGTTTTCATGGTGAAAAATCCAAGTGCTAGCACACTACGAGTCTTGCGAAGGTGGTAGGGAGGTTCACCCATGAGCCGAGATCCGTTCGACGAGGCTTGGAGCTCCGTTTTCTCAACTCAAATTCTGATTTGGAGGGTAGTGGACTGGTTGCAGTTCACGCATGAAGCAGTGACATTTGGCTTGTTCGTCTCCAAATCGACTCAACCGATCGATGTGAGTATTCCGCTATCTCCGTTGGTGTGTTCACGCATTGTTTTCATAGCTTGTATGATCTTGGGACCTAGATTAATACCAACAATGGCATCAAGAGCCTTAGGTTCAAGCATGAAACTTTAGGGTTAAAATTGGGTAAATTGATTTTGAGCATGATTTAGTTAAATTGTTGATTGAGCATGTTTAAATGATGTTGAATTGCATTTTGGTTGGACCAATTTGTTGAAAATTGATTTGGATAATTTTCCCCAATGTATCAAGTTGGCCGAATGTATGTCATTTTGGAATTCTTGGAATTTTTGTTTTTTGATTCATTGATGAGTTGGAATCTATTAGGTTGATGTTAATTTGAATCGAATTGGATTGGATTTCGAATTGGACAAAAACCCCAAATTTTCACCTTGGCCGAATTGGAATTACTGCCCTAATGTCTTGGTAATTTTGATTTTGTACATTGGATGTGTATGGAATCAAATTGGATGTGATTAATGTCGATTGTGGGTTCGATTGGATCGAAACCGAATCGGACACAAAATCCTTCCTTGGCCGAGAGCTTTAAGCATGTAAATGGGTTTGATTTTTCATTTTGTGTGTTGGACATATATAATGAATTGAGTATGATTAATTGGACTAATTTTATGTTTTGAAATGTTGATTTAGTTGATTAATCATGTAATGCACTTTAGGTAATTAAATTGCGGAATTGGATTCATGAATTTAATTATTTAGGCTTAAATTGGATTTGGGCTTCTATGTTGTATTTGGGCCTATTGGGCTTGATTTTATCAAGTTGGGTTTAGGCCAAATGGATTGGATCCAATTGGGCCCAAAACCTTAACCATAAAGCCCAAATGCACTAATGAACCTTTAAAGTTCAATTGGGCCTAATGGGCCAAGATTGATTTATGGGCTTATGGGGTAAATCCCGGATTGGACTTTGGTTATCGGTTTGACCCGAGTTGACCAAAAGTCCACGCCTTAAGAAATCAATTAAAAGCCCATTGGACTTTAATTGAATTGACGTTGGACGTTAATCGGTCTTTGAGACACGTTACGATTAAATTTGGAATTTAAATCGTAAAAGGTTTATTAAATAAAGTGTAATATTTAATTTGGAATTAAATAGTGAATTAGTATTAAATACATGTTAAATTAGATTTAATGATGTAGTTTAATTTAATTCAAGAATTCGTACTTTGAGTACTTATTCGTAAAAACGAGTTTGACTCGAGCAAAATCAAATCGTTGTTTGAACATTGGATGATCACATAATTATCAGATTAATTAATTTGATTAGATTGATTGATAGCATGCTTATGTGTGTGAATACGTGGTTGTGTTGAATGAATAATGTATATCGGATGGATATTAGATGGGTGGGCAATTTTAGAAATTGTTGTAATAAATTCGATTTATTAAATTGGACCTGCGTGTCCAGCCTTATCACCTCTATTCTCTTTGTATTCTCTTCTCACCTATTCCCCTCAATGTAAATGAGGTTTCTTTAGAAGTGTAGTGTAACGGGTAGAAGTAATACAAGTGCTAGCTTGAGTGAGAAAGGGAGAGATTTGATCTAGGATCAATGTGTTAAATATCCATCCGTATATCATTATTATTTATTTTCATACTCGCTTTATTATGTATTTAGAATGCATGTTTAAGGGTGTATGATGATGAGACCTTAACAAAGATAATTAAATTGGTAGCCAATTTGCACGCGAAAAGCCCTCATCAAATATCATGCGTCTTTTCCTTCCATTGAGTGATTCTTACTCAAGATCCTAGATTGGCATGGGTTGTTGGCCAAAGTCAAGCCCTTGTCCGTCGAAGATGTGTTTGAATCACGAGGCTTTGTTCCATATTGGTGTCTTGTCCAAGTTGTGGTTTGTTGGCCAAAGTCAAGACCACTTCTTGTCCAACGACATTGATTACGAAGCTTCCATGGTCAATGGGTCCGCGCTTGACTGGGATCATCAGGTTTGTTGTGCCAAAGCCAAGGCCTAGTTGATTCAGAGGAAAAAGGTTAGGGTATATATTGGATATATAGGCATATATAAGATATATGTTTAGGACTTGGATGTCCACCTACTGGATCTAGGAATTGGATTGGATCCAATTGATCTTAGAGATCTACCTAGTTAATTATCATACAATTTGTTGGCCAAAGTCAAGATTGTGTGATATTTAACGGGATCCTAGCCCACTAGGAAACACGGTTTCCCGAGTACTCGACAGAGGGTTAGAGGCTCGACGAAAAATAGTGGGAGGCAAGAATTGAATTTGCTATATTCGTTCAATACTCGCCATACGCGCTCAAACAATATCACTCGTCATATATTAAAAAGTATTAGTTGGACTAATATTTAAATTGTTGTTTTAATAAACAGTTGGACTGTATTATACTTGATTATATATAATTGGATTATATTAATCAATATATTTGAATTAATTAATTTCAGTTTACAGTTGATTTTATAATTGGATTATAGTAATCAATGTAATTGAGGTTAATTAATTTGGATTATATTTGATTATATAGTTGGACTATTATAATCATTATAATATATATAGTACCACTAATCGTTGATTAAATAGTTGGACTATTGTAATCAAGATAAAATTGAAAAGTTGGATATTTAAAATATAATATGGGATTAAAATATTTTAAATGATTTAATTTTCAAATTGGGAATAAATAATAGGTTACTTTATTTGATAAAATAACTTATTATACCTTAAGCCCATAATTAAGCAAATTAGAGCATAAAATCTTTGGAAGATTTATGTGATGATGACTTTAGTGCTTAATTAATATACTTATCATAAATCTATCTTTAGATTTAAAAGTATTAAATTGCAATTAATAATTCTTAGAGAATTGATTTGACTATTCTAGGGGTGAAAAGTCAAAGTTTGCAATTGGGCGTGGTGCACAAGGTGCACATCATTTCGATATTCCAAAACCCAAGGCTTGGCCAAAGGTTTGTGAAATATTGAAAAGATAATTGACATATCCCAAAGTGACTACCATTTGGATATGGAAGACACGAAGGAATTAAAGAAAGGGCAAGGCTCTGACTTTAAAATGTTTGTCAAAGTTATGTTCACTACTAGTATTGAAATTAGATTTTAAATACTTAGTGTGGTACATAAAATATGTATTGATGTTCAGAATCTGCTTTGAGCAGGATACTGACTTCAAGCTGAGATTGCTCTGCGAATCGGAAACGGGACGAAAGTCGCTGTTTCGACCGTAGATACCTAAGTTTAGGAACTACCCTTCGGGTGTGTACTTAAATTAGGAACTGTTATAATGTAACTAGTTTGACTAGAGACATTATCTCTATATCAGTGTTTAATCCATTGTGGATAAACCTTTATATTCTAGAACACTAAGTGTTTCATTATATAAAGATGATACTGAGATAAACACATTAGATGTGAATAACAGAATTTATATTTTAAATATAATTAAAATCTCAAAACATATAAAATGACAAATAAATAGCTCAAATTGATTTGATCAATAGAGACTTATTTGTGGCATTGTTGTCTGGGACACAATTAAACAAGATTCGTATATCCGCACTTTTGAAGAGTGGGTACTAGGACTGATTTGACTATTCAAATAAAGTCTACGAATCTAGTTTATTAGGTAAAGTACCTAAAACACTGTTTACTTGGTAATAGTGTAAGTGCCACCGATCTGTTAGCCCTATTCATGGTGAAGTTAGTGGGCCCATATCTAGCTAGGCTAGATGTGAACATGAATATTTCGTGACCTTAACGGATGTAACATCACGTTATGGTTATGTGTTTCTTTTGAAGAACACAAATTGGAAACTTTAGAGTTTCGACACGAAATAGAAAAACAGATCGGCTATAGTATTATGCCGTCACGGTAAGACCGTAATGAAAATACTTAAGCAGTAAGTTTCAAACATACATGAAAGAGTATAGTATTCTTTCAGATGAGGACTCCTCCCGAGACACGTCAGTTAGACGGTGTGTCCGAACAAAAACCGAATTTTGTTGGACATGATAAGGTTTATCACGAGTCGCTCTGAGCTACTATTTCCTTCTAAAGGATATGTATTAACAGTGCAAAACTTATTTAGAATAAGGTTCCATATAAATCTGTTTGAAAGATATCATATAGGATATGAACAAGAAAGAAACGGGGTTTCTCATTCCTAGTAATTTGGGTATGCTAGGCATAACATTTGGATGATACCAAACTAAGGACCCAAATTGGATAAGTGCCAATTATAGGTTATCCTAAGGGAAACCATAAGTATAGTACTTATAAATCTCACATGAGAACAATATGATTGTTGCTCACCATGCGGTTTTCCTGAGAGGAATACCGATATGCAGTGGTCAGTGGGAGGATAGTGATACTCGATGAAAATCGGAGTAATACTGTTCAAGGCACGAAGTCCTTAATGGAACACAAATAGTTCATCAATGATGAATCTGTACCATTAATCTTCAAATACACAAGAACTACGTAGATCGGAGAGAATCAGAAAACAACCTGGGTATGGGTTTCTGATGTAACCTTAATGATGTAAATCTTATGAAGGTATCCACCGACTACGTTTTGAGGAAGTGATACGAGGTATCAACTCCCTGTTATGGCAAAGTGCCATGAATCCGAAATGGATTCCATGTATAACAACTATGTTTGGATACTAGTTGTTGTACCGCAAGGCATTGTGCCTATTGGTACTGTAATCGTCTTCAAGGAAGACATACATGGATGGCAATAAACCAACGAACAAAGCTAGGCTTGTGACTGAAAAGGTATCGTTATCAACATTGTGTTAATAACGGTTCAACCTTTTATCTGTTGCCATAGTAAATCCATTTTGATGATGCTTGTTAATACTGTATATTTCATTTATGAAATGTGTCAGTTGTAGATCAAAATCGCTTTCCTGAAAAGGAAACCTCTTGGAGGATGCTTACAACATCCTGACGATTTTGTATAACCGACAAACAAGGTTTGCGGGTTATTCGATCCATGTTTGGATTGAAGCAAGCATAAGGTTCTTGGAACTGTCGTTTTGAAATAATCATAATGGTTTATGATTTGACTCAAAACGAAATATTCTTGTGTATATAAGGAGGTTAGTGGGAGAGCACTGACAATGAAATTCCCATAAAGCAATTGGTGAAAGCTTGGCTTTCATAGAAATTCTCCGTAGAATTCTGGGGAGTAACAACCTTTATTCAAGGAATAAAGATCTACTGGGATAGATTTGGAGTTGTTAACACTCTCTGGGAAATTGTACATTTAAAATGTACTTGATAGGGTGTCTCATACGCTTCGAGCATATGGAGTCACAATCGGGTCAATCCAAGTGATAGTCACTGGATTGAAGTTAAGAACATCTGTTAGTATCTTAGAGAACTAAAGATGTTGTCTTAAACTATGGAGAAGGAGAACTTGAAGTGACTGGGATCACTGCTGCAAGTTTCCAAACAGTTAAATACTGCGGTACTATAAAGTTTGAATAACGGGACAGTGAGCTGGAAATCTTCCGAGCAAGATACTGTTGCCGAATAAACAACAAATGCGGATTATTGCTGCAGCTGAGGCAGCAATAGAAGCCATTTGGATCGAAAATAAATCTAATTAGATTAGATATAGTTCTGTTAGCAGCTGAGCTAGGCGTCAGCACAGGCTAAGGAATTAAAGGTCTCATCGACGATCCAGATATATACTTCTATATCATCTGATTCGTTCGGATCATACATCGTGGCGATGTGATGATCGTATAAATCGCGTCAAACGATAATCAAACAAATCCGCTGACGAAAACTTTTCCTCAGCAATTTGAGCGAACCGTACATAGTTCGGGTGTTAGACACTCGAGTGACTGGCTATGTGCCAAGTGGGAGATTGTTGGATAATATGACCCATAGCGTCACTATTTGTACATATCATGGTGTTGTTGTACAAATTAACTATGTGACAAGGAAATTGCACTCTCATCATTTGTGATTAGATCACCATAGATATATAAATGAAGAGAGGTCCCTATGATTAGTTCCTGGACTGAGAATGATATGAGACAGTATCAGTCCCCGAAGGATTAATCATTAAATATCCCTAGCCGGAGTATTATCGAGACTGGACATCGATAATGCGGAATAGGCTAGTATTGCACTTGTGCGCGTTGTGAGGGCACAACGACATAGTTCTCATATATATAAGTATTGGATACTTATGCAAGTGCGATAGGAGGTTGTGTTTCACCGATGGTACGGGAAACAGCTTCGCTCTGGATAGACCCCTCGGAATCCCATTGGTATTATGACTATGTGTCTATGGGAGGCCGAAATCAAGGTAGGTGTGTATAGTCTTAACCTGAGACTTACATCGCTAATGCTTACGACAATCAATATACTTTGGTTGAGGTCGTCTAGGACTCTAACCGGTTCTGTGTACGCCAATGCTGGGTATATTGAGAATCGTAGTGTATTGGATGTGATGTCAAGACGGAAGTATCACTCCAGTCATAGTGGAGATGATGTCACGCAGGATACGGTATTAGTGCTCTTAAGTGCTGCGCGGCCATCGGGATATTATGACAAGGTCATGTATATCCGATTATAGAGACTAGTTACCAGACATCCGACATGTGCTTCGTACGGGGCAGACACTTATCCAGCCCCAGGCCTAGCACGTGACTATCCGATACTGGGCCGATACGCACAATACAATAGTATACTACGCTTGATACAGATCTTAATATTCTTAGATGGATATGTCCGGAGAATTGGGTAGACTTGGTGCTTTGCTAGGAGTCGACCTTGTCTCGTAAATCGGTAGAACGTAGTACTTGGTACGTACGTGATTCGGATACTCCGACGACCGTATTTACTGCCAACCTTATCCGGGGATCTCATGGGTCGCTTCCCGATAATCCACCGATGACGCACAACTCGCACTCTTGAATAATCTGGGATTATATAGAAGAGAGAGAAAATTAATCTAGGATTAATTACGGAGATATTTTATCTAGGATAAAATATCGTCTAGAGAGAGATAACGATTAATTTGGAATTAATCGTAAATTAATATATTCGATATATTAAACGAAATTAGATTTCGACGCGGAATTAAAATTAGATTTTAATTCGGGCGAACGAATTAATTTAGAATTAATTCGTTAGCGACGTGAATAGTGAATTCGCTAGGCGTAATCATTTAATTACGACGCGACGGAAAAATCGTTAATTTGGAATTAGCGAACCCGAGCCCGAGTGTGATTGCGAGCGCATTCGTATTTCGAATTCGAGTGCGGCACGCAAGTCGCATCAAGCGTCAAATCATCAGTCGCATCAAGCGTCAAATCACTTGTCACTTTGAGTGATGTGATTGATTGATGTGATTGATTGATTGAAGACATGTCACTTTATTAAAGTTGATGTGAATAGTTGATGTTGTTTGGTGGGAGACTTTATTACCTTTTTATTTTGATTTTTTGAAAAGAAAAATAAATGGTAATTGTTATATATTTTTGGAAAATATATAAGTAAAAGTCTTTTACACATTTTACATACACAACACATCCTCTCCATTTTTCTCTCACAAAAGCTCACGCCCAAGGGGCATTTCTTCACTGGTTTTGAACCAGAAAAACGTGAGCTTTAGGGAAGCAAGAGTTGGGTTTTCATGGTGAAAAATCCAAGTGCTAGCACACTACGAGTCTTGCGAAGGTGGTACGGAGGTTCACCCATGAGCCGGGATCCGTTCGACGAGGCTTGGAGCTCCATTTTCTCAGCTCAAATTCTGATTTGGAGGGTAGTGGACTGGTTGCAGTTCACGCATGAAGCAGTGAGCATTTTGGCTTTGTTCGTCTCCAAATCGACTCAACCGATCGATGTGAGTATTCCGCTATCTCCGTTGGTGTGTTCACGCATTGTTTTCATAGGTTGTATGATCTTGGGACCTAGATTAATACCAACAGGAAGTGGTTAAGGTTGGGTGAAAGAATTTGATTGCTTTTTCAACACAATCAAAATCGAACACACTTTGTTTTTTAATTATTGGGAATGACATATACCACTTGGATTTGGTAAATGGAATGATTTTTAGAAATCAAATACACAAAAATAAAACACTCTCCTCTCTCCCTCCTCATTTTTGCCGTGACTTCACTCTCATCTCTCATCTTAGATTTTTGTTGTGCAAAATTCAAATGAGCTAGCACTTCAAAGAGTGAATCAAGGTGATAAGGAAACCAATTCATTGAGTTGGAACACAATAAAGCTTGAGCTCTCAACATACATCAAAGTTTGAAATCTCAACATCCGATCAATGTAAGTCTTCCGCAACGTCTTTGAATTTCACACATCGAATCATGATTAGAGATCTTTGGCATGTTCTAGGAACACTAACCTTATGCATGAGACCAGACATATGCTTTGCAGTGGGAGTAGTCAGTAGGTTTCAGTCAAATCCAGGATTGAATCATTGGGTAGCGGTGAAACATGATCTTAAGTATCTAAGAGAATGAGAATTATATTCTTGTATATTCTGGTGACGATATATCCTCAGAGGATATACAAACTCTGATTTTCAAATGAATGTAGATTCTAGGAAATCAACATCTGGATCAGTGTTCACCATATGTGGTGGGGCCATTGTGTGGAGAAGTATTTAGACACTTGCATTTTTGCATGAAAGCCCAGTGATGAGACTCGTATGGAGGCATTGCCCTTTAAGTTGCGGAAGTCGCGGGAAACGGACGTCGGAAGGGAAGAATTTAAAATAAATACATCAATAAATTTAACTCGCTAATTGGCCTCGGGTTCGCCCGATTAATCTATGTTTTAAAATATTAAGCCTTGGCCCAAAACCCCCGCACCCATCCAAAGCCCACTTGGCCCAAGCCCAATCCAAATAATTAAAACATTTAAAACACATGTGACAAATTAAAATTAAATCCAATTAAATAAAATTAAATTAAATTAAATCAAATCAAATCCCCCTTCCTAAATAAAATAAATCCCATTCCTAAATTAAATAAATTCATTCATAAAGAAAATAAATCACCTACCATTTAAATATATTCCCCCACCAAAATTACACAAATTTGTTTCCCTTTATAAATTAATTAAATACACACATAATGGCTTGATTTGTTTCCTTGTTTTGACCCATACACAACTATAAAAGAGGACATAAACCAACCCTAAAGGACCTCTCGGACTTCTCACGCCTCTCATTCGAAAACACAAATAATAAAAACTAAAAAACCTAATGCTTCTTCTTTCTTCACGCCCCTCACCCCTCGGTAGAAACCCTAGACAACCCTAAGTATTCTCCTTCCTCACACATAACTCTCCAAACCCACTCACACATTCATGGCACTTAGACACTTTCTCCCTATACACAAGTCTCTCCCTCATTCATTCGCAGCCTAACTTGAACAAACCCTCACCTAACACACGTCCCACAACGCAGCCATTCAACAGCCAACAGCCCCTCACCAAACGAAGAAACTCACATAAGACACACTCACACACGCCACTGCCCCCAGCAATAGCCCTTAAATCCCACATCGGTTGCGCACTCATAATAAACAACACTAGCAACAATCGGCCCTTGAGGGAAACACAAATCAGACCTTCACGAAGCAACAAAACAGTCCAAACAGTCCCCAAAAAGAACTGCCAAACCAGTAACAAAAATAACCTTGAAACCGTGACCCAAATCACCCAAAAATAGTGAGCGAATATTCTTAAAAATCAGTCTAGAAATCAGCCCCCGAACCATCCAAAAACCCGTCCAAAATAGTGAAGAAAACTGCAGTAAAAAAAACATCAAAAATAGTGAAGAAAATAGAGAAAATGACAGTGAAAACAGCGGAACAGCGAAGGAAAATCTTGAACCAGAAAACCAGAAAAGTTACGGAGCATTAACCATTCCGGCGACGACGTAACGCACTTCTGATGAGCATCTTAAAATGTAAGACCTGACGGCCCCCCTTTTTTAATTATTTATCTTTTCAGTTATTCTTTGTCGATCATTCGCATGCATCATTGTGTTTTATGGATGGTTTCATTTGTGTTGGGTTGATGGTTGAGTGTTATCCCTTGTTGTATATCGGATGGAAACCCAGACGTAAATTCCGTAGCCAAATCCGAATGGACGGTAGTGCAGTCTGTACTTGGGATACAACTCCACGTACCGCTTGGGGAACTTTCAAGCACATGTTTCATTTTGGTATTTAATTTCGTGTTTGTTGTTCCGCTATTTATTTTCTATGTGTTGTTTCTTTCTTTATGTATTGTTAATTTTGTGCGCATGGGCTAACTAGGGTGGATTAAAGGTCATCTATTCGAGGGAAATGCCTAAAGGCTACCTTTACCATGATGTTTTGCCGCGCCGGGCGAAGTACGTTAGATTGAACGTGAAATGTGTTTAATCGGACATACAAGGTCCTATATTATTTATTTGTTTATTCATGCATTGATAATTTAGTGCGCATGGGCTAACTAGGGTGGATTAAAGGTCCTCTATTCGAGGGAAATGCTTAAAGGCTACCTTTACCATGATGTTTTACCGCGCTGGACGAAGTACGTTTGATTGAACGTGAGATGTGTTCAATCGGGAATACAAGGTTCCATATTATTTATTTGTTTTTTCATGTATTGCTACTTGATGCGCATGAGCTAATCATATAGGTTAAAGGTCCTCCATTCGAGGGAAATGCCTAAAGGCTACCTTTACCACGATGTTTTGCCGCGCCCTTCTCCTTTTGATTGCGCTATTCGTCTTTGTCCTGGTTGTCATTTTACATCTTTTCATTTTCTCATTCATGCCCTGTTTATGTTTGAGTGTTTGCTTCTAATGGTATATCAGATGGAAACCCAGACATAAATTCCGTAGCCAAATCTGAATGGACGGTAGTGCGGTCTGTACTTGGGATACAACTCCACGTACCACTTGAGCAACATTCATACATGTTTTCGTGTCATTTCAGATACCACTTTGGTAATCTCGTTCGAACGCATTTCCGAACGCTACACTAATGTATGCATTCTGTCTCATTTTTGTTTGAATGCGTTTCTGAACGCTACTCGAACGCGCATGGATTCTACTTTACCATGCATCAAGTCTTATCTCGTTCGAACGCGTTTTTGAACGCTATACGAACGCGAACATTTTGTCTCATTTCCGTTCGAACGCGTTTCAGAACGCTACTCGAACGCGCATGCATTCTACTTTACCATGCATCAGGTCTCATCCCGTTCGAACGTGTTTCCAAATACCATACGAACGTGAACATTCTGTTTACCGTTCGAACGCGTTTTCAAACGCTATACGAACTCACATACAATGAACAAATTTCTTTTCATCACATTTCATGCATGCTTGCTTCTTTGGTCATTTCTTTTGCATTACATAATTAATCATGTCATTTCATTATTTACGCTTAGACAATTATCATTTATTTATATTTCCCTGTTTATCTGCTTAATGTGTTCATGAGATTGTGTGCTTACCTTTATTTCACTTACTTCTATGTATGCAAACTTAGATATAGGTCGTATGCAAACTTAGATATAGGTCGTATGCAAACTTAGATATAGGTTATTCTTGCATGTATATGTTGTGTAGACTTGGTTATATTATCGCATAAATCCGTTCATTATAAGTGGCATAAGTAAGGGACCATTCTGAACCCAATGGTTTGAGGTCTTCCCTTGCGAGGGGTGAGTGTGGCCTTAAATCATTTCCCAGTTCACGCTGGGTGGTGACTCCATTTTATTTCTCTGATTTAGTCCCCCGCGGGCTAATCCATACTCCCGACCGGGCCGTGAGCCGGGGACAGCGTCGCTGATTTCTGTGTCCTACAGTCTGGCGACTCCACTGGGGATAGAGAATCGGCCCCGAAATAATGTCTTGTAATGTTTGTGATTTGTGCTTTAGTTAACCGTGTCTACCGTGGGTTGAAAAGGGTTTAATTAAAGGCATTATTAAAGCTAGGTAATTGTTTGGTGTCTTCCTTCATTCACTACTTTTCTATAGCTGAAGGGAAAAGCTGTGAAGGTACCTAGATAATCATTTACCTGAAGCTTACCGTGATGGATTAATTTGGAGGACCTATTGTCTATTCCTGTCACCAAGGCGATAATAGCCTAAGAGGCTTGGGTATTTAAGAGAGTCTGTTCCACCCTCCCTCTGGGGAATCTTCAATAAGAAATCCATTTGACAGTCAGTCATGTATCATCACTCGTTGGCACGTACCTTAGCGTATAAAAAGGGTGCGCTCACTTGGTCGCTCGAACCCTTGAATGGGGAGACCTAGTTGTGGGCAATCCTTCGCCAGCGAGAGCCTTTGTCTACACCCTCATAAACCCACATATGAACCAAAGTTGTATGACCTATAAAAACCACGATTTTATGCTTGTGTTTGAGACCATCATCATTTGGATTCAGTTGGACTTCTTGTCATCAGATGTGAACTTGTTGGGCCACTTTGTGTTTGGGCCCCCTATCATTTGAAGTTGTTTAGCCACATTATTGTAAAAGTGTAAACCTGTTGAGCCTTTTTCAACTGGGACAAGTTTACACCTCGCAATGATATGATTGAATGCTTTGAAATGATAATGGGCCAACTTGTATGAAAACCTTGATGGGTTTAGAAAGTCCAAACATGATCCAAATATGCGAGAACCATGAGTCCGATATCCGCACTGGCTTTCATCCAGAAAGGATACGCCTTGTTATGACATATTTGTTTACTTTGGATACCTCCAAGTCCATCCCCATGATCGCGGTTGCTGAAAGCCCAATTCGTCGTTTCTAGACAATGGCATGATCCCATAATAGGCTTAGTCCATATGGAAAATGGGCGGTCTTTGTCTTTTACCGATGGAAAGGGACTGAGGTAGCCAAGGTTCACCCTGTAGCATAGGAGAGAACGATTTTGTGTACCTCATATTGGTGCATAAAATAAGCCATACCTAGGACATAAATGGACATACCATGAGTGTGGAAGGAATAAGGTCGAAAGGATATATTCTGTTTGATTACCTCACGTGTTTTATATATCTCACGCATCGCTCGCATACACGCATCATGCTAACTCACAGTTTTAACAGCCATAATAGATATTCGTTGGGTTAGAGAAAAAGGAAGACTTGTAAAAAAACAGTTAGCAAACATGAGTGAGTCGGATAATGAGGTTTCCCGCTTGGACCAATTAGAGACCAACCTCACTAAGATTACTGAACAGTTGCAAGCTTTAGCCATCGCCGTGGCCAGTCTGGCAGTGCCCCGTACAGGGGGAGTAGAAAACAATGAGAATGTCAGGCGTGAGAAGCCTCCGAATGGGGTAAGTAATGAGATCCCTATTTTCGATGATGACATGGAAGAGTATGCTATCGGAAAGGTAGCCAGGTCTCAGGCAGAATTGCAGAAACTCAGGGATCAGGTATAGTCAGTTACCCGTAAGCTGAAGGGTAAACATGAAGATTTGTTAGACTACGATGCGATGAATTTTGAGGAGCAGCTGCCCTCTAAGTTCAAGATGCCCGACATAGCCAAGTTCAACGGGAACGGGGATCCGAGGGTCTATCTTCGACAGTATGTTTATGTGATGAGTTCAGTGGGTCTATCAAAGCGTCAGGTTCAGAAGATGTTCGGGATGTCACTAGAGGGGCGCACGTGGTATGGTATCATGGCCTGGAGAGAAAGGTCAATGGTGATTGGAGGGCATTAGCAGAAGCCTTTCAAAATCAGTATGTCACAGACTTGGAAATTGACTTGTCGCTTCGTGACTTGGAGAATACCAAACAGAAGCCGGAGGAGAGCTTCAAGGACTATGTAGATCACTGGAGAAGTTAGCTTTTGAAAATACAGACTCGGCCCTCGGAGAAGGACCAGATCAAGATGATCATTAAGGGCACCAAACCCTCTAGTTATAACAAGCTGAGGAGGATGACCTCTATGATTGGCGATTTTTGACAGTTGAGGGAGACTGTTATGGACATTGAGGAGGAAGAAGCTGAGAACATAAGGTTCTATGGCCAGAATAGAAGGACTATTGGGAGGGCCTTCAGGGACCATGCCCACTACTGCTGAGGTCACTGCCATAAAAAACAGGCGGACATTGGTAAGCCTCTTTCAAAGGTGTTTGAAAATATGAAGATGCAAGTACTCCTAGAACCCTTAGAGCCTAAACCACTTCCAAACCCTGTGCCACCCAACCTTGACCTAAGCTTATATTGTCACTTCCATCAGAGGAAAGGCCATGAAACTAACAACTGCAACCGCCTTAGGCATGAGATCCAAAACCTCATTGACGCCCATAAAATACCCGATCCAGAAAAAGAGCAACCCAATACACACAGAAACCCTCTACCCAACTACCACTCTGTTCCACCACCCACCTACATGATTAGCTCCGGCCTACCAGAAAGCCTTGTCCTCCAAACCATCGACCACCGAGCCTTTTACATGGAGATATGAGGCGGCAGTAGTAAAGATGAAATAGGGCAGGGGATGGATTTCCTAGGAAAATTTCTCGATCAGTGACAAAGAGAAGAATGAATAGAAAGAAGAACTTCTGCAGTCAGAGAATCTGATGCTCAAGAAACCGAGAAGACAAGGCTGCAAATAACGAAGACATTTATTTTGAATCCCGCATTTATTAGTCACAAAAACATTATTTTTCTTACTTGTTCGAACCTTTTCGATTTGCGTTATAACATGCATGACATCAGCATATTTGATATTAATTCGACAAATACGTCTAATCTTGGTACATGTGAGAACCCCGATGGAACTTCAATTGTAAGTAAAAAGCGGAATAGAATTGACAGAAGAAAATTGTAGCCAAGCCTGGGGGCGACTAAAGGCATTAATAGGCGAAAGGCACCAAAGAAGCACAATGAATGCCTAACCCATCGGAATAGGGAATGCATCCATGCATACACATCATATACATGCAATTCCTGTTTTTGTGTTCACAGGTTTTGAAGAAAAAAAAAAAAAAAAGCGGCAAAGACGAGCAACTTAGAAACGGTTCAGAAATGAACCATCACAACTCAGAAACAGTTCAAAAATGAGCCATCTCAACTCAGGAACGGTTCAAAAATGAACTATCACAACTCAGGAATGGTTCGAAAATGGCACATCAGTAACAGTTCAGAAATGGACCACAATCTCAACTCAGTAACAGTTCGGAAATGGACCATCATCTCAGCAAGTAACGGTTCATAAATGAACCACCTATCAAGTAACGGTTCAGAAATGGACCACCTCACATCAGTAACGGTTTAGAAATGGACCACAATCTCAACTCAGTAACGGTTCGGAAATGGACCACCATCACATCAGTAACGGTTCAAAAATGAGCCATCTCTCCTCAAGTAACGGTTCAAAAAATGAGCCATCTCTCATCAGTAACGGTTCAAAAATAAGCCATCTCTCAGTAACGGTTCAAAAATGAACCATCTCTCAGTAATGGTTCAAAAATGAACCATCTCAACTCAAGTAACGGTTCAAAAATGAACCATCTCTCATCAATAACAGTTCGGGAATGAACCACCTCAACTTAGTAACGGTTCGGGAATGAACCATCTTTCATCAAGTAACGGTTCGGGAATGAACCAGGGGCCAGACACCTCACCACCACATCAACTCAGTTCAAAGCATCTCGCAAAGCAGCAAGTAAGTACGACAGCCGACAAGCCAGGTAAGTAAAAATGCATGCATAACTTTGATAGGATTGTCACTGTCACACACTACACAAGTCCCATCAAAGTAGGGGCGACCGTAGACACTTGCATTTTTGCATGAAAGCCCAGTGATGAGCCTCGTATGGAGGCACTGCCCTTTAAGTTGCGGAAGTCGCGGGAAACGGACGTCAGAAGGGAAGAATTTAAAATAAATACATCAACAAATTTAACTCACTAATTGGCCTCGGGTTCGCCCGATTAATCTCTGTTTTAAAATATTAAGCCTCGGCCCAAAACCCCCGCACCCATCCAAAGCCCACTTGGCCCAAGCCCAATCCAAATAATTAAAACATTTAAAACACATGTCACAAATTAAAATTAAATCCAATTAAATTAAAATTAAATTAAATTAAATCAAATCAAATCCCCCTTCCTAAATAAAATAAATCTCATTCCTAAATTAAATAAATCACCTACCAATTTAAATATATTCCCCCACCAAAATTACACAAATTTGTTTCCCTTTATAAATTAATTAAATACACACATAATGGCTTGATTTGTTTCCTTGTTTTGACCCATAAACAACTATAAAAGAGGACATAAACCAACTCTAAAGGACCTCTCGGACTTCTCACGCCTCTCATTCGAAACACAAACAATAAAAACTAAAAACCCTAATGCTTCTTCTTTCTTCACGCCCATCACCCCCAAGGCAGAAACCCTAGATAAACCCTAAGTATTCTCCTTCCTCACACATAACTCTCCAAACCCACTCACACAAGTCTCTCCCTCATTCATTCGCAGCCTAACTTGAACAAACCCTCACCTAACACACGTCCCATAAAGCAGCCCTTCAACAACCAGCAGCCCCTCACCAAACAAAGACACTCACATAAGACACACTCACACACGCCACTGCCCCCAGCAACAGCCCTTAAATCCCACATCGATTGCGCATTCATAATAACAACACTAGCAACAATCGGCCCTTGAGGAAAACACAAATCAGACCTTCACGAAGCAACAAACAGTCCAAACAGTCCCCAAAAAGAACCGCCAAACCAGTAACAAAATAACCTGAAACCGTCACCCAAATCACCCAAAAATAGTGAGTGAATAGTCCTAAAAATCACTCTAGAAATCAGCCCCCGAACCATCCAAAAACCCGTCCAAAACAGTGAAGAAAACTTCAGTAAAAAAAAACAACAAAAATAGTAAAGAAAACAGAGAAAACGATAGTGAAAACAGCGAAACAGCAAAGGAAAATCTTGAACCAGAAAACCAGAAAACCAGAAAAGTTACGGAGCATAAACCCTTCCGGCGACGACGTAACGCACTTCTGATGAGCATCTTAAAAGGTAAGACCTGATGGCCCCCCTTTTTTAATTATTTATCTTTTCAGTTATTCTTTGTCGATCATTCGCATGCGTCATTGTGTTTTATGGATGGTTTCGTTTGTGTTAGGTTGATGGTTGAGTGCTATCTCTTACGGTATATCGGATGGAAAACCAGACGTAAATTCCGTAGCCAAATCCGAATGGACAGTAGTGCGGTCTGTACTTGGGATACAACTCCACGTACCGTTTAGGGGACTTTCAAGCACATGTTTCATTTTGGTATTTAATTTCGTGTTTGTTGTTCCGCTATTATTTTCTATGTGTTGTTTCTTTCTTTATGTATTGTTAATTTAGTGCGTATAGGCTAACTAGGGTGGATTAAAGGTCATCTATTCGAGGGAATTGCCTAAAGGCTACCTTTACCATGATGTTTTGCCGCGCCGGGTGAAGTATGTTTGATTGAACGTGAAATGTTTTAAATCGGACATACAAGGTCCTATATTATTATTTGTTTATTCATGCATTGATAATTTAGTGCGCATGGGCTAACTAGGGTGGATTAAAGGTCCTCTATTCGAGGGAAATGCCTAAAGGCTACATTTACCATGATGTTTTGCCGCGCCGGATGAAGTACATTTGATTGAACGTGAGACGTGTTCAATCGGGCATACAAGGTTCCATATTATTTATTTGTTTATTCATGTATTGCTACTTGATGCGCATGAGCTAATCATGTAGGTTAAAGGTCCTCTATACGAACGCGAACATTCTGTCTCATTTCCGTTCGAACGCATTTCAGAACGCTACTCGAACGCGCATACATTCTACTTTATCATGCATCAGGTCTAATCCCGTTCGAACGTGTTTCCGAATGCTATACGAACGTGAACATTCTGTTTACCGTTCGAACGCATTTTCAAACGCTATACGAACGCACATACAGTGAACAAATTTCTTTTCATCACATTTCATGCATGTTTGCTTCTTTGGTCATTTCTTTTGCATTACATAATTAATCATGTCATTTCATAATTTATGCTTAGACAATTATCATTTATTTATATTTCCGCGTTTATCTGCTTAATGTGTTCATTAGATTGTGTGTTTGCCTTTATTTCACTTACTTCTATGTATGCAAACTTAGATATAGGTCGTATGAAAACTTAGATATAGGTTATTCTTGCATGTGTAAGTTGTGTAGACTTGGTTATATTATCGCATAAATCCGTTCATTACAAGTGGCATAAGTAAAGGACCATTCTGAACCTAACGGTTTGAGGTCTTCCCTTGCAAGGGGTGAGTGCGGCCTTAAATCATTTCCCAGTTCACGCTGGGTGGCGAATCCATTTTATTTCTCCGGTTTAGTCCCTCGCGGGCTAATCCGTACTCCCGACCGGGCCGCGAGCCCGGGACAGCTTCACCGATTTCTGTGTCCTACAAGTATAAAGCAATTTTGCATTAGTGACTGTACTATAAAGGCTGAGTATGTAGCAGCTTGTGAAGCAGCTAAAGAAGCAGTCTGGCTCCGTAAATTCTTGGGAGATCTGGAAGTTGTTCCAGACTTGGATAAACCACTTACACTTTATTGCGATAATAGTGGTGCAATGACGAACTCTAAGGAACCAATAATCAACAAGCGAGGAAGTCTTATAGAGAGAAAATATCATCTCATCATAGAGATAATGCAAAGAGGAGATGTTGTTGTTACACAAATTCTATCCGCAAACAACCTGTTTGATCCGTTTACAAAGACCTTGTTGGCTAAAGTTTTTGAAGGTCACCTAAAGGGTTTAAGATTACATGACATGTCCCATTTGCTCTAGTTCAAGTGGGAGAATGTTGAGATTTATGCCCTAGAGCTTCATGTGTTGTAAATAGAATTATTTATTGAAATAAAACATGTTTTATTCATCTATCAAATTTATTTGATTTAAATCGCATATTGTAAATTGTCTTGATTGTCCTTTATTACTCGAGTACCTTCAGACTTAGTGTATAAGTAGTATACATAAGAGGATTTGAGTCTGAAGTCAGTAATCTAAAATAGTCCATAGAGAGCAAATGAAGTGGGAACTTTGTTTGTGGTTTATCTATAGCTGCGGTCCATTCTATATATTGATATAACGACCTTGATCCGAGATCTTTCATGTAGTGACATGGAAATGAAGGCACCTTGTATGATGCGATCATATAGGATTGGAACCAGATAAATATGAATATCTTTTTAATATCTGTTAATCGTAGAAATTCATTTTATCTACTAGATGGTCATATATGGACTGATCTTAATCCTAGGTGTACTACGAACTCCAGCATGTCGGGCTATGTCATTTGATTTACTATGGTGAGGTTGGAAGAAGCATTCTTGGCCAATAACTACATATTTTGGGGATATGGTTTGGTGTGTAGCTGGGAACGTTTTACATAGACATGGAATTCACTCCTTCTTACGAGAAGCATAAGAGTATCTTGCTTAAGAGTTGATTCAGTACTTGAACAAAGAGCGCTCATCTTTCTATTGAGAATAAAAAGAATTATGAAATGTGATTTATCTAAAAAGAATTTGATTTATGTAACAAAACTTATGGAATATGATTTTACTGTTTCGTTTAATAATAAGTCAGTTATTATTAGTAGAAATGGATTAAATATATGCACGGGAAACTCCGAAAATAATCTATATGTATTAAGGCCGTTAATGCATGAATCACTGCTTAATACTGAAATGTTTAAGATTGAAAGATCTAAAACTAAATGGCAAAAGATTTCTCATGATGATACCTATTTATGACACCTTAGACTTGGTCACATTAACCTTGACCGGATAGATAGACTAATTAAGAACGGAGTTTTAAATCAGTTAAAACTTGGTAATTTACCTGTCTGCGAATCCTGTCTAGAAGGCAAAATGACCAAGAGACCTTTTACTGGAAAAGTGATAATAGCCAAAGAAACTCATGAGCTAATACATTCAGATGTTTGCGGATCGATGAATGTAAAAGCCCGAGGTGGTTTTGAATACTTCGTCACTTTCATTGACGATTATTCCAGATATGGGTATGTTTACCTAATGCAGCACAAGTCAGATACATTTGAAAAGCTCAAAGAGTATCGTGCTGAGGTTGAGAACCAGTTAGGTAAAAGCATCAAAATTCTACGATCAGATCGTGAAGGAGAATACCTTGATAGAGATTTCAAGGAATTCTTAGTTGAGCATGGAATTGTTTCACAACTCACAGCACCTGGAACACCACAACAAAATGGTGTTGCAGAAAGGAGAAATAGAACCCTACTAGACATGATAAGATCAATGTTTAGTTATAGCACTCTACCTAGTTCATTCTGGGGGTATGCATTACAAACTGTAATGTATATCCTAAATGTAGTTCCTTCTAAGTCTGTTTCTAAGACTCCCTTAAAGTTATAGAATGGTCGTAAACTAGTTTGTGACATTTTCGCATATGGGGGTGTCTGGAACATGTGCTAAAGAACAAGACTACTAAGTTAGAACTACGTTCACAAGTGTGCCTATTTGTAGGCTATCCTAAGGAAACTAGGGGTGGATTCTTTTATAGTCCAGAAGATAATAAAGTATTTGTGTCGACAAATGCTACATTTCTTGAGGAGGACTATATGAGAGAGTTCAAACCTCGAAGTAAAGTGTTACTTGAGGAGTTACTTGCTGGTAAGACCAGTACACCATTATCAAATGTTTACAAAGACATAACACCTTTTACATCTGAAAGTCAGATGCAAGTTTATCAGGATACCATACCACCTAGACGTAGTGGGAGGGTTGTAAGACAACCTGAACGCTATCTAGGAAATGGTGAGGTGCAAGTTGTTGCATCTTGTGATGGTATAGATGATTCATTGACCTATCATAGTGCAATGGATGATATTGATAAAGAGGAATGGCTCAAAGCCATGAACCTCGAGATGGAGTCTATGTACTCTAACTCAGTCTGGGAACTTGTAGACCAACCTAATGGAGTAAAACCCATAGGTTGCAAGTGGATCTACAAGAGAAAAATAGGAATAGATGGGAGAGTACAGACTTTCAAGGCTAGGCTAGTGGCAAAGGGTTATACCCAAAAAGAGGGAGTTAACTATGAAGAAACTTTCTCGCCAGTAGCCATGCTTAAATTTATCAGGATTCTTCTTTCCATTGCCGTATATTATGACTAAGAGATTTGGCAAATGGATGTCACGACTGCTTTCTTGAATGGTAATCTTGATGAGAGTATCTATATGGTACAACCAGATGGGTTCATTACCCAAGGTCAAGAGCAAAAAGTTTGCAAGTTGCAAAGGTCCATTTATGGACTTAAGCAAGCATCTAGATCTTGGAACATAAGGTTTGATACTAAGATCAAGTCTTATAACTTTGAGCAGAACATCGATGAGTCTTGTGTCTACAAGCGCATCATTGATGAGAATATGGTTTTCCTTGTGTTATACGTTGATGATATTTTAATCATTAGGAATGATGTAAAGATATTATCGGACGTGAAAATCTGGCTAGCTAACCAATTCCAAATGAAAGATTTGGGAGAGGCAAGTTATGTACTTGGGATCCAAATCATTCGGGATCGCAAGAAATGAATGTTAGCAATGTCTCAAGCAACCTATATCGAAAAGATTCTTGTGCGATTTGGTATGCAGAATTCCAAGAAAGGTAATTTACCTTTCAGGCATGGAATTCATTTGTCTAAGAAACAGTCTCCTAAGACACCTCAAGCAGTTGAAGAGATGAGACATATACCATATGCTTCAGCAGTTGTAAGTCTTATGTATGATATGTTATGCACAAGACCAGACATCTGTTTTATAGTGGGAGTAGTCAATAGGTTTCAATCTAACCCAGGATTAGATCATTGGGTAGCGGTGAAACATATTCTCAAGTATCTTCGGAGAACGAGAAATTATATGCTTGTATATACAAGTCAGGATATGATTCTTAGAGGATATACAGACTCTGATTTTCAGACGGATGTCGATTATAGGAAATCAACATCTGGATCAGTGTTCACCCTAGGTGGTGGGGCTATAGTATGGAGGAGCATTAAGCAATCTTGTATTGCTGACTCCACCATGGAGGCTGAATATGTAGCAGCTTGTGAAGCAGCTAAGGAAGCAGTCTGGCTCCATAAGTTCTTGGTAGATCTGGAAGTTTTTCCATATATGGAGAAACCACTCACACTTTATTGCGATAATAGTGGTGCAGTGGCGAACTCCAAAGAACCGAGAAGCCACAAGAGGGGTAAGCATATTGAGAGGAAATATCACCTCATCAGGGAAATAGTGCAAAGAGGAGATGTCGCTGTCACGCAGATTCCATCCGCAGATAACCTGGCTGATCCGTTTACAAAGACCTTATCGGCTAAAGTATTTGAAGGTCACTGTAGGCATTGCATTTTCGCATGTGAAACCCGATGATGAGTCTCAATTGGAGGCACTACCTTTTTAGCTAAGGATATTGCGGGAAACGGAGGTCGAAAGGGGAAATTCAGAAAAGTATGTCATCAAGTTCATTCCACAAGTTCACTGTCTTTGTTGGTGCTGCGTTCGTTACTTCGTTCGAACCTCGTGCAGATTGCGGACGTTCGTGCCGCGTGCGAGGAGGCGTTCGAACGGAGCCAGTAATTCTGGTTTTGCTGCTAGCCTCACACCTCAGCCCATTTAGCCCCCCAAAGCCCATAAAACACATCCCAAATTAAATAAATAAAATATTAAAACATTAACTAAATAAGATAATAATTAAATTAATTAAATAATTAAATAAAACATTTACCAAACTTAACTAAAATCATGCCTAACTTAGATAAATCAAATATATTATATACTAAAACTAAAAATAAGATTTGCCTAATTAAAATCAGTCCTAACCAATTAAAACCAATCAAATATTTGACTTCCTAATCTAATAAGCCATCTACCAATTAAAAAATATTTGCATTCCTAAACCAACACAAATAAATATTACAACTTCCTAAAATAAAATATTTTGTCCCCCCTCAATCTTGTATATGCCTTTCCCATCTCTCCTTGTTTGGAAACCAAATCTCTTCCTTGTGAGACAAGGTGAAGCCCTAGCCATTCTCTATATAAACAACCCCTAACCTAGCCACCCATCCTGTCCGATCTCTCTAGCTCATACACACAATTCACACTAGAATTATAGAAAGAAATACTAGACATCACAAGCATATCACTCCCTTGATCCTCACCCTCACACCACCGAAAATCACACCAAAACAATCCCTAACCACCACCGAAAATCACACAAAACACAGCAACCTAAACCACTCCCAAAACAGTCCTTAATCCCTTAAAAACGGTAACCTAAAAGACACTTAGAACCTTTGAAATAATCACACCAAACCACACCAAAAGAACATCAAAACAGTCCACCAAAAATAAGCAGAAAATACAGAGGGAACGGCAGCAAAACCATAAGGAAACAGCAGCAAAACGGAGTCGGAACAGTAGCTCGAGTGGCCGGACAGCGAAGGAAGAGGCAAACCAGTGAACCAGAAAAGTTGCGGAGCTTTACCCCCCTTTCGATCTTCGTGGAACGCGAGTCCGAGAGACAGCTTAAAAGGTTAGACCTGAGGGTATCTTTCACACTTATTCTTATTTAATTTCTGATTATTTATTTTGATTATATTTTCTGTATTTGTGGCATTTTTGTGTGTATGACGTGTGTTGTGGGTATTGGATGAATGGAAGAGTGTCGTCTCTTGTGGTATATAGGATGGAAACCCAGACGTAAATTCCGTAGCCGAATCCGAATGGACGGTAGTGCGGTCTGTACTTGGGACACAACTCCACGTACCACTTGAGAGTAAACGGCACCTTCTCTTGCTTGTGTTGCTTTGGTTTATTTATTCTTGCCATTTAAATTCTGCATGTTGTTCATTCCCGTATGATACTATCGAGTGTATGGGCTTAGTAAGTGCGATGAAAGGTTCCCTAATTGGAGGGTTAAAATCCTTCACCACGATGCTTTGCCGCACCGATTGATGTGTGTTCGGTTGAATGCGAAATACATTCAATCGGACATACTTAGTTTGATATGATTGTCTTTATTTTCGTATGCATGATTCAACCGAGCGCATGGGCTTAGTAAGTGCGATGGATATCCCCTATGGGGATGGGCTAAAGCCCGTTACCACGAGGCTTTGCCGCGCCGGTTGATGTGTGTTCGGTTGGATACAAGATACGTTCAATCGGGCACACTATGTTTGATATTATTGCTTTTCATTCTATGTATGCATGATTCAGTCGAGCGCATGGGCTTAGTATGTTGGTCTAAAGGTCCTCTCTTTGAGAGATCAAGAGCCCCAAAAGGCCACCTTTACGGCAGTACTTCGCCGCGCCCTTCCCTTTATTTTGTCATTTATGTATTGCATACCATTTCATGCATCAGGTCTGTTCCCGTTCGAACGCGTTTACGAACGCAACTCGAACGCGCATGTATTTTGCCTTGTCATGCATCAGGTCTCCCTTCCGTTCGCACGAGTTAACAAACGCTATACGAACGTGAGCATTCTGTTTCACTTCCGTTCGAACGCGTTATCAAACACCATACGAACACGAACCTTCTGTTTACCGTTCGAACGCGTTTACGAACGCTACACGAACACGCACCCACTGTCTTAGTCTCATAATACATCAGGTCTGGTTCCGTTCGAACGCGTTCTCGGACGCTACATGAACGCAAACCTTCTGTTTACCGTTCGAACGCGTTTACGAACGCTACACGAACGCGCACCCACTGAATCGAGTCATCTTCATTAGATTTCATGCATAGTTTTCCTAGTAGATATCCCCACATGTATGAATACAACTATGTTAATGAATTACAATTCACATGCTTGTGTCGTGATAACATTTGAGTATTATTTCTCGCGGTATATCGGATGGAAACTCAGACGTAAATTCCATAGCCGATTTCGAATGGACGGTAGTGCGGTCTGTACTTGTGATACAATTCCACGTACCACTTGGAAAAGTGCCTATATGTATGCTTGTATGGTTAATATGTGTGCTTGTGTTTTTCCTGAATGTAATATGCAAATGAAGTTGTATGTTCGTTGCTATTTTGATATATGTTAAGCATGCAATTTTAAACGTGAGATATATGTGAAATGTGTACATAAGTTTTATCTTGAATATGAGAATTAGAGCAGATATACTCTTGGAAATAAGTGTTACTTAAGCTTGATTAAATTATTACATAAATCCTTTCATTATAAGTGACATAAGTAAGGGACCATTCTGAACCCAACGGTTTGAGGTCTTCCCTTGCGAGGGGTGAGTGCGGCCTT
The DNA here is from genome assembly GCA_019454045.1 of Zanthoxylum bungeanum. Classification (NCBI taxonomy): domain Eukaryota; kingdom Viridiplantae; phylum Streptophyta; class Magnoliopsida; order Sapindales; family Rutaceae; genus Zanthoxylum; species Zanthoxylum bungeanum. The sequence goes on from SKCR01027983.1 coordinate 160,613, forward strand.
AAATCTTTGTCCCGGTTCACACCGGGTGGCGACTCCATATTATTTAGTATTTCCCAAATAGTGCCGCGAGCCTAGGAACGGCGTCGCCCAGGTCCTGTTGTCCTACAGTCTGGCGACTCCACTGGGGACATGAGAATTGGCCCCGAAATATTGTCTTGTAATGAGTGGATTTATGTTTTAATTGACCATGTCTATAATGGATAAGTGAGGGTTTAATCAAGGGCACTTTGAGGCTAGGTAATGGTTTGGTATCTTCCTTTACTCACTACCTTTCTAGAAGGAAAAGCTGTGAGGACACCTACATGGCCATCTACTCGTAGCCTTTGTGATGGACTAATTTGGAAGACTCGTTGTTTATTCCTGACACCAAGCGATAAGAGCCTAAGAGGCTTGGGTATTTAAGTGAGCCTCGCTCCACCTTCCCTCGGGGGAATCTACAACGGGAAATCCATTTGACAGTCCGTCACACACCATAGCTCATTGGCACGTACCTTAGTGTATAAAAAGGGATACGCTCGCTTGGTCGCCTGAACCCTTGAGTGGGGAGACCTAGTTGTGGGTATCCTTCGCCGGTGAGAGCCTTTGTCCATACTCTTGCAAATCCACCCCTAGACGGTTTGTATGGTTAAAGTAACAATTATTTCCTTGAGAATGTGCTTATGGACCATCCTCATTTGGATGCAGTTGGACTATTATCAGAAATGCGGGCTTGCTGGGCATTTAAACTGGGGCAAGTTCGTACTGTATGACTATTAGGCCCAAAGCTTCTGAAATGTTGATGGGCCATTATGTAAAAATTGTTATGTTTGCATTATCTCCCTTCTATGCTTGTGTTTGGGAACATCATCGTTTGGATCCATTTGGACCATTTGTCATGAGATATGGGCTTGTTGGGCCATTTAAACTGGGACAAGAATGTATTCCATGACTATTGGGCCAAAGGCGTCTAAGTGTTGATGGGCCACCTTGTGCTTGTGTTCGGAATATTATCATTTGGATTTAGTTGGGCTCTTTGCCATAAGACATGAACTCGTTGGGTCATTTAAACTGGGATGGGTTCACTCTTATGACGGTTGTCCCAAAAGCTTCTAAAATGATAATGGGCCGACTTGTTTGAAAATTTTATTGACTTAGTATGATTTATATGTTATATGCCTCTTATGCACATCATGCATACATACATCATGTTAACCCTTGTGTTCTGAAAGCCATCATAGATTCCCGTTGGGTTAGAAAAAAGGGAAGACTCATCAAAATACTGGGAACAGACATGAGTGAATCAGATATTGAGGTATCCCGTATGGATCAGTTGGAAAACGGTCTCGCCAAGGTCACTGAACAGTTGCAAGCCTTGACTACTGCCATGACAAATATGGCTGTGCCCCGTGCTGGGGGAAATTCTGAGAATGTAAGGCGCGAGGAGCCTCCGAATGGGTTGGGGGATGATATCCCCGCTTTTGATGATGATATGGCAGAGTATGCAACAGACAGAGTGATTGGGTCCCAGGCCGAGATACAGAAACTCAGGGATCAGGTTGAATTCGTTACCCGCAAGATGAGGGGCAAGAATGAAGATTTGCTAGATTATGAGACAATGAAGTTTGAGGAGCAGTGCCAGCGCAGTTAAGATGCCGGATTTGGCTAAGTTCAATGGGAATGGAGATCCGAGGGTGCATCCGTCAGTATGTGTCTGTTATGAGTTCAGTTGGCTTGTCTCAGCGCCAGGTACAGAAAATGTTTGGGATGTCACTCGAGGGGGCACCTGTGGTATGGTACCATAACTGGACAAGCAGGTTAAGGAAGATTGGAGGGAGCTAGCTGATGCTTTCTTAAAGCAATATGTCACGGACCTGGAGATTGACTTGTCACTCCGTGACTTAGAAAATATCAAGCAGAAGCCGGAGGAAAATTTCAAGGAATATGTGGACCGCTGGAGGAGCCAGCTTCTGAAGATGCAGACTAGGCCCTCAGAAAAGGACCAGATCAAAATGATCATCAAGGGCACCAAGCCCTCTATTTATGGAAAACTGAGGAGAATGACTTCGATGATTACTGATTTTCGACAGCTGAAGGAGACAGTTATGGATATTGAGGAGGAGGAAGCCGAGAACAGAAAGTTTTATGGACAGAACAGAAGTAATATTGGGGGACATTCAGGAACTATGCCTGCTACTGCTGAGGTTACTGCCATTAAGAACAGACGATTTTCTAACCTTGGTAAGCCTCTTTCAAAGGTATTCGAAAAGTTGAAGGCGCAAAGACTCTTAAAACCTTTGGAACCTAGGCCCATCCCAAATCATGTGCCACCTCACATGAACTTAAACTTATACTGTCACTTCCACCAAGAAAAAGGCCATGACACCGACAACTGCGCCCGCCTCAGACATGAAATCCAAAACCTCATTGATGCCCATACAATACCCGGCCCAGAGAAAGAACAACCCAACGCACACAGAAATCCCCTACCCAACTACATGATCAACTCTGGCCTACCCGAAACCCTTGTCCTCCAAACTCTCAACCACTCAGCTTCATAAGAACAAGGGATAACAATGGTGAAGAACCATGGGCTGAAGAAGAGGGCACTGTTGTTTCTCCTAGTTTATCTTGCACTTTTAATAAAGACATTGATTTTGTTTACCTGTTCGAACGTTTCCTCAACAATAATAAAGGCGACCATTTTATTTATCTGCCTCAGACTATTACTTTCAAACTTGCAACATGAGTGTGTTCAATCTTGGTAATGTGATGCTCAAAGCGTAGGGAATCCTCAAAAGAAGCAAGCAGAAAAGATAAGTTAGCCATTCAGGAATTGGGAAATGGAGACAGTGGGACTGTTAGACTTGGAAAGAAACGGGTTCCTGGAACAAATCAGGGTAGACAGGTGGAAATGGTACTTTCCCTAAGAGAAAAATGGTCATCAATGGAATCGACGGAAGACCTAACCCAACGAGATAGGAAACTCATTCACGCATGCATGCATACACGTAACATATTTGCATCCTTTTTTTGTTTGTTCTGTTTTGTAATAACAGGTTTCAAAAGAAAAAAAAGAAAGCGTCAAAAGACAAACCAATCAGGAACATCGACAGTACTGTATCAGTCTGGGGGCGAGGCCCGTATCAGTATCAGCCTTAGGGCGAGGCTCATATTAGCTGTATCAGTCTGGGGGCGAGGCCCATATCAATATCAGTTTAGGGCGAAGCCCAAATCATCCCAGGGCCGAGGCCCACATCAGCAGAATTTTGGAATGAATCCAGGGAATGAATCCCAGGGTCGAGGCCCGCATCAGCAGAATTTTGGAATGAATCCGAGGGTCGAGACCCACATCGGCATCAATCTGGGGGTGAGGCCCATGTCAGTAGCAGTTGGGGCCGAGGCCCACTTCAACATCAGTTTTGGGATGAGTCCCAGGGTCGAGGCCCACATCAAACACAGTTTGGGAATGAGTCCCAGGGTCGAGGCCCACATTACATCAGATTAGTTCTGCCAAGAATGGCACTCCGAGAATGGAGATATAGTCCGGGAATGGACAGCTCGGGAATGAGCACGCCGAGGATGGCACTCCGAGAATGGAGATATGGTCCGGGAATGGACAGTTCAAGAATGAACAAGCCGGGAATGGCACTCCAAGAATGGAAGCACGGTTCGGGAATGAACCACCTCACGATAACAGTTCAGGAATGAACAACTTACAGTAACAGTTCGGGGACAAAGCCCACAGTTAACACAGTCAGGGAACAAAGCTCAAGGGGAAGAAAGCCTCATGCCAGTTCAGTTCGGGAATAAAGCCCACACTCAGTGCAGTTCAGGAAGAAAGCCTACATTCAGTTCAGTTCAGGAAGAAGGCCTGCATTCAATACAGTTCAAGAACAAAGCCACACAGTCAGCTCAGATCAGAGAACAAAGCTCGGGAGGAATAAAGCCTCATGTCAGTATAGTTTGAGAACAAAGCTCAAGGGGAAGAAAGCCTCATGTCAACACAGTTCGGGAACAAAGCTCGGGAGGAATAAAGCCTCATCTCAACAGTTCGGGAACAAAGCTCGGAGGAATAAAGCCTCATCTCAACACAGTTCGGGAACAAAGCTCGGAGGAATAAAGCCTTATCTCAACAATTCGGAAATAAAGCTCGAGGAATAAAGCCTCATCTACACAGTTCGGGAATAAAGCCCACACTCAGTGCAGTTCGGAATAAAGCCCACATTCAATACAATTCAGGAAGAAAGCCTACGTCCAGTAAACTCGGGAATAAAGCCCACATTCAGTACAATCCAGGAAGAAAGCCTGCATTCAGCTCGAGAGGAATAAAGCCTCATCTTAACACAGTTCGAGAATGAACAAGCCGGGAATGGCACTCCAAGAATGGAAGCACGGTTCGGGAATGGACCACATCACAACACGGTTCGGGAATGAACCAGGGGTCGCAGCACCTCACCACCCAAATCAACTCAACACATGGTAAGTCAAGTGGCAGCTGGCGAGCCAGGTAAGTAAAAATGCATTGCATAACTTTGATATGATTGTTCAAAGTCACACACTGCACAAGTCCCATCAAAGTGGGGGCGACTGTAGGCATTGCATTTTCGCATGTGAAACCCGATGATGAGTCTCAATTGGAGGCACTACCTTTTTAGCTAAGGATATTGCGGGAAACGGAGGTCGAAAGGGGAAATTCAGAAAAGTATGTCATCAAGTTCATTCCACAAGTTCACTGTCTTCGTTGGTGCTGCGTTCGTTACTTCGTTCGAACCTCGTGCAGATTGCGGACGTTCGTGCCGCGTGCGAGGAGGCGTTCGAACGGAGCCGGTAATTCTGGTTTTGCTGCTAGCCTCACACCTCAGCCCATTTAGCCCCCCAAAGCCCATAAAACACATCCCAAATTAAATAAATAAAATTATTAAAACATTAACTAAATAAGATAATAATAAATTAATTAAATAATTAAATAAAACATTTACCAACTTAAACTAAAATCATGCCTAACTTAGATAAATCAAATATATTATATACTAAAACTAAAAATAAGATTTGCCTAATTAAAATCAATCCTAACCAATTAAAACCAATCAAATATTTGACTTCCTAATCTAATAAGCCATCTACCAATTTAAAAAATATTGCATTCCTAAACCAACACAAATTAAATATTACAACTTCCTAAAATAAAATATTTTGTCCCCCCTCAATCTTGTATATGCCTTTCCCATCTCTCCTTGTTTGGAAACCAAATCTCTTCCTGTGAGACAAGGTGAAGCCCTAGCCATTCTCTATATAAACAACCCCTAACCTAGCCACCCATCCTGTCCGATCTCTCTAGCTCATACACACAATTCACACTAGAATTATAGCAAGAAATACTAGACATCACAAGCATATCACTCCCTTGATCCTCACCCTCACACCACCGAAAATCACACCAAAACAATCCCTAACCACCACCGAAAATCACACAAAACACAGCAACCTAAACCACTCCCAAAACAGTCCTTAATCCCTTAAAAATGGTAACCTAAAAGACACTTAGAACCTTTGAAATAATCACACCAAACCACACCAAAAGAACATCAAAACAGTCCACCAACAATAAGCAGAAAATACAGAGGGAACGGCAGCAAAACCATAAGGAAACAGCAGCAAAACAGAGTCGGAACAGTAGCTCGAGTGGCCGGACAGCGAAGGAAGAGGCAAACCAGTGAACCAGAAAAGTTGCGGAGCTTTACCCCCCTTTCGATCTTCGTGGAACGCGAGTCCGAGAGACAGCTTAAAAGGTTAGACCTGAGGGTATCTTTAACACTTATTCTTATTTAATTTCTGATTATTTATTTTGATTATATTTTCTGTATTTGTGGCATTTTGTGTGTATGACGTGTGTTGTGGGTATTGGATGAATGGAAGAGTGTCGTCTCTTGTGGTATATAGGATGGAAACCCAGACGTAAATTCCGTAGCCGAATCCGAATGGACGGTAGTGCGGTCTGTACTTGGGACACAACTCCACGTACCACTTGAGTAAACGGCACCTTCTCTTGCTTTGTGTTGTCTTTGGTTTATTTATTTCTTGCCATTTAAATTCTGCATGTTGTTCATTCCCGTATGATACTATCGAGTGCATGGGCTTAGTAAGTGCGATGAAAGGTTCCCTAATTGGAGGGTTAAAATCCTTCACCCAATGCTTTGCCGCACCGATTGATGTGTGTTCGGTTGAATGCGAAATACGTTCAATCGGACATACTTAGTTTGATATGATTGTCTTTATTTTCGTATGCATGATTCAACCGAGCGCATGGGCTTAGTAAGTGCGATGGAGATCCCCTATGGGGATGGGCTAAAGCCCGTTACCACGAGGCTTTGCCGCGCCGGTTGATGTGTGTTCGGTTGGATACAAGATACGTTCAATCGGGCACACTATGTTTGATATTATTGCTTTTCATTCTATGTATGCATGATTCAGTCGAGCGCATGGGCTTAGTATGTTGGTCTAAAGGTCCTCTCTTTGAGAGATCAAGAGCCCCAAAAGGCCACCTTTACGGCAGTACTTCGCCACGCCCTTCCCTTTATTTTGTCATTTATGTATTGCATACCATTTCATGCATCAGGTCTGTTCCCGTTCGAACGCGTTTACGAACGCAACTCGAACGCGCATGTATTTTTCCTTGTCATGCATCAGGTCTCCCTTCCGTTCGCACGCGTTACAAACGCTATACGAACGTGAGCATTCGTTTCACGTTTAATCGTTCGAACGCGTTTTCGAACGGTTATCACAACGAACCATACGAACGCGAACGCTTCTGTTACCGTTCGAACGCGTTTACGAACGCTACCGAACACGCACCCACTGTCTTAGTCTCATAATGCATCAGGTCTGGTTCCGTTCGAACGCGTTCTCGGACGTTACACGAACGCAAACTTCTGTTTACCGTTCGAACGCGTTTACGAACGCTACACGAACGCGCACCCACTGAATCGAGTCATCTTTATTAGATTTCATGCATAGTTTTCCTAGTAGCTATCCCCAACATGTATGAATACACTATGTTAATGAATTACAATTCACATGCTTGTGTCGTGATAACATTTGAGTATTATTTCTCGCGGTATATCGGATGGAAACTCAGACGTAAATTCCGTAGCCGATTCCGAATGGACGGTAGTGCGGTCTGTACTTGGGATACAATTCCATGTACCACTTGGAAAAGTGCCCATATGTATGCTTGTATGGTTAATATGTGTGCTTGTGTTTTTCCTGAATGTAATATGCAAATGAAGTTGTATGTTCGTTGCTATTTTGATATATGTTAAGCATGCAATTTTAAACGTGAGATATATGTGAAATGTGTACATAAGTTTTATCTTGAATATGAGAATTTAGAAGCATGATACTCTTGGAAATAAGTGTTACTTAAGCTTGATTAAATTATTACATAAATCCTTTCATTATAAGTGACATAAGTAAGGGACCATTCTGAACCCAACGGTTTGAGGTCTTCCCTTGCGAGGGGTGAGTGCGGCCTTAAATCTTTATCCCGGTTCACACCGGGTGGCGACTCCATATTATTTAGTATTTCCCAACTAGTGCCGCGAGCCTAGGAACGGCGTCGCCCAGGTCCTGTTGTCCTACAGTCACCTAAATGGTTTAGGATTACATGACATGTCTCATTTGCTCTAGTCCAAGTGGGAGATTGTTGGGATTTATGTCATAGAGCTTCATGTATTGTAAACGTAATTGATTTTTGCAATAATAATAAATGCATTATTCATTTTATTAAAGTTGTTTGATTTATATCACATATTGTCCAATTGTCTTGTTTACCTTGATTACTCTTGTACCTTTACACTTAGTGTATATTGATGCACAAGATGATTTAAGTCTAAAGTTAGTAATCTAAATAGTCCATTGAGAGCGAACAAAGAGTGTACTTTGTCTGTGGTTTATCTATATGTGCGGTTCATTCTATACTTGTATGACGATCTTGATCCGAGATCGTTCATGTAGTGACATGGGAATGGAGGCACCTTGTATGATAAGATCATATAGGACTGGACTCAGATAAATACGAATTTCTTTTAATATACGTTAACCGAAGAAATTCATTTTATCTAATAGATGGTCATATATGGATTCGATCTTAATCTTGAGTGTACTACGAACTCCTGCATGACAGGTTATGTCATTTGATTTACTATGGTGAGGTTGGTGTTGCATTCCCAGCCAATAACTATGTATTTTGGGGATATGATTTGATATGTAGCTGGGAACATTTTACATAGATATAGAATTCACTCCTTCTTACGAGAAGCAGATGAATATCTCTTTTAAGAGTTGATTCAGGACTTGAACAATTTGAGCGCTCAACTTTTCTATTATGAATAGAAAGTATTTTATATTCATAATTGTTATGAATTAATGTTCATTATAGAATCAATGGTGCTTAAGAGACAAAATATTTAGAGGGGTTTAACGGACTTATGACCCGGCTCTATTTATGATATATACGTGAAAGGCTATATCCATATGTAATGACTATATCCATGGACACCGAAAATATTCAGTTTACTTAATCCATCTACGGTAACGGGAGTTCAACTTCGAGTTTTTAGTAGAATAACGCAGAGTTAATAATTCATAATATTTGATTAAAAAGTTTAATTAATATTTCGTAATTATTGGAGCTCGAAACCGTAGGTCCATTTGGTCCCCGTGCTAGCTCGATTAACTGTAGCAAACCTAATATAATTAGATTGTCTAATTATATGCTCACATTATATTTATTTATATATTATTAATAAGATTAATAATATTTATTGTCACAAATGAAAACTAAATTAAATTAGTTTAACTTAATGTTTTTAGAATTCTTTGATTATGAGATAATCAAGTCTTGATTATGAGATAATCAAGTTAGTAATAATTATGAGATAATTACTACAACATAATTGAAGGTAAATAAATCATTATTAATATATTGATTTTTATTTACCATTGGAGACAAAGCCATATGGCTTACCATGTCATCCAAGCAATTATGTCTATTAGGTGGCTTGGATACACCTAATAGTTTTTTCATTAGCTAATGCATTTTATACTTTGGTATGGTCTCCACATTTATGTGTTTACCATTGAAAGAAAGCATTGAATGCTTAATGACAAAGCCATTGTCTTTAGCTTAACATTTCTTATGTTTTGGCATGGCATTCACATTTTTGTGTTGGCCATTGCAAGAAAGCATTAGATGTTTAATGACAATGTTAGTTGGCTTGTGTAAGAGAATATAATCTCTACCATTTCTCTCACTTCCTAAGGTTAACACTTTGCATTCATTCACACAATTGTTGTGAGAAAAGATTTGAGAGAAAATAGAGAGAGTTCTAGCATTCACAAGTATTGTGAAATTCCTAAAGCCAAACACCATTGTGACATCTTAAATCTCTAAATAGTTTAGAGGTTTAATCTTTGTGAGTGAAGCCCACACTTCGGTTTGTTGGTTTCGAGTCATAGTTCGGAAGATCGAGTGGTTGATCCAAGTGTTGGACACCAAAGGATTGATCTTGGCTACTACAACAAATGGAGAAGGCAAAGAAAATTTTGAAGATCCATACTGGACCCGGTGCCACCACAAGCAACTTTCGCAGTGCTAAGGAAAGTCGTTTCCTACAGGACAAACTCAATATGTCATAGCGGGCTTACTTGTTGTTACCTACCTCTTGAGCCCTAGGTGAGTTCTTGAGGGCCATGAGTATGTGATACACATTGAGATGTGTATATTATACCATGTATTTATGTCCGATTCATGAATACGGGCAATACTTTTTTCCATAATATTACTAAAATAAATGGTAGCATCTTTTGTCTTTTATATACGTATTCGATCTAGTTTCGATTAGATTGATTAGATTGAAACTAAATATGGTTTAGTGATATGTATATATATTAGACAAAGACCCCAGGATTTACAACGTAGTGCGCAGTTACAACAAAGTTTGTAATTGACATTGGGAAGTGTCACTATAAGTTGTATATCCTTAAATTAAGTTCCTGGTCAAGATTTACTGACACGGGTCGGTTAGTAAAATCCGCTGAGACCAGTACATGTCGTATATCGGACTTGGTCCGATGGTTTATCCCAATGAACCATGAGTCTTGGGAGACTCGTATAGACGTGTAGGTGTTTATTTGATAAACACTGAATGACTCACCAAAGATTTCCTAATAGATGGTACACCAACGTCAATAGGAATCTTCTCGGGTTGAGTAGCATAATGATTCTTTGACTTGAGATACCACTGTGGATATATGAGTTATCCTCCACACTTAGATGGCAGTCACGTCACCGATCTATTTAGATCAGACCTCCGCTTGTTCGTTGGGTGTGGACTCATGCTCATGATATCCTGTGAGTATCAAGAAAGGATCCGTCAGTTCTGTGTACAGAGCATAGGTAGTCCATATGTGATTAACAATCTGTTAAATCTATGGCCATAGTATACTTCGGAAATGAGTTCCGGATATTATTTAGATTGCTAAGAGATACATCGAAGAGATTATTCCTATAGAGATTTGACGTTTATATCTATATCTCTGGAATAATCCGGATACCTATGACAGATGGATTATACATATGCAGTGACCTCGACCTGTATGATTCAGCGGGTTTATCAATGGTCGTCATAATTTACGGGTGGGTGAATTTTGGATAGGAAATTAGATCTCGTGACGGATATGCCTGAATCTAGAGAGTCTCACTAATGAAATATACTCGTAGAGCACTAGGGCAACTGTTATGAATAATACTGATTATTTATAACTCGTTTAATGGTTAAACGAAAAATACATGCAATCGGGACCTAACAGTCATTTCTGAATTAATGTGTATTTCTATTTGATACTTGATTTTATTAAATACACATTAATAAAATATCAAATTGTGATTTTTGATATATATAATTAATATATGTATTTGAGATATTTATTGTAAATATAATACATATATTTAAGATATTTATTATATTATTTAATTATTTTATTGTTAAATAATTAAATTTATTTATAAAATAAATATCTTTTATTAATGATTTGCTTTATTAAAGCTTGGAAATGACATGATGTCATTGGAACACATTTTGTTTGCTTTATTAAAGTTAAAGTGTTAACTTTAATTTAGCAAAATGTGTACCAATTAAATTGAAACAAAAATTAAAGAATTTATTTTTTATTTTTGTTGAATTTCGAAAATGGTATTAATTTTTTAACAAAATTGTTTTGTTTCAATTTGAACACTTAGACAAGTTACACAAATATTTTACAAAGAGAGTTGAGAGAAAATGGTGGAAGAAAGAAAGAAAACAAAGGCAAAAACATGGAAATTTTGTAAGTTTTTCAAACGTTCTTCTACATGGAAATTATTTCTATTTATCTTAGCTTCAATTTGTGTTGCTAAGTTGATGTCTCAACTCTTTGGGTTTGTAATTATATGTGTTTAAAGCTTGTTGGATATGATTAGCATGTATGTATAATTTATAAGCTTATTAGTGTAATCAAGCTTATAAGATTAATTTGTAATCTAAGTTGCCATTCTAGAGTTGATTAGACATTCATAATTAACCTAGAATTGTTCTTGATTAATTTCATGATGGTGAGACTTGATTGGTGTGGTAATTGATTGATTAAAGTGTTGAATTTTGTCAATTTAATGTAAATTGTCCAATTTGAGTAATTTGTGAAATTAGGATTCTTAACCCATTCAAAGTTTGGGGCTTTTCATATATATGTTATATTTTGATGTATATTTGATGTATGTCAAATTTGGGATTGATTGGATTTGATCTTGATGTGTTTTGAACAAATTGGGCCAAATTGCAATTAATTAAAATTCTGGGATGTTTTTGTAATTCTGGAAAATTACTGGGCAGTTTCGGAATTCTGGAAAAGTTTCTGATTATGTTGCAAATTGTATAAATTATTTTGGGATTGATTTGGAATCAATTAAATATGTATTTGAATATTTAAGGACCAAAATGATTAATTTGTAAAATATATGGGTCTCATAGCAATTAATGATAAATCTGATTTTTCAGATAAAAATTCATTTTTTATTTATTGAGTAATTAGAATAAATTATTTTATTTTAATTGCCCAAGGAAAATATTTATTAGAAATTGTTTCAGAGTGAAAATACGCGAAAACGGTGAAAAACGGCGTAACCGGGTAACGGCTGCCCAAACAGTGATTTGGGCACTGTTCGGGCAGCCCACGAGCTGTCCAAATATTTTTGGGGCTGATCTGGGTAGTCCCCATGAGCATTGGTCGGACGGTTCGGCCGAAAACGCGTTTTATGCTATTTTGCGGAAAAATATTTTCGTAAAAGTTTCGCGATGTTTCTATATTATTTATGTCGTTATATGATATCGAATAAATATGTTTAGGTGAAATATGAATGAATTATTAATATTTGATATTGAATAATTTATTCGTAAGTTTAAAATTTTTAAACTATGATTTCACTTGAACATCGCTCATTCCGCCGTGCCTATCTGATTTGACCCCAACACACACTCCATATTAAAATTTTCATCGTTCACAATGAATATTGAAATTTTCACCATTAACCTGTTTTTTTAGGATTGGACATCAAATATATTTTAGGTCACTATTCACGTAAATAATGATTTTTTAAGGGTTAGACATGTTAAAATATATTTTTTAAGTATATAAAATGACATTGTTACTGTGATTGAAATTGTAACTGCGATTGAGTATTTCTAATTATCATTGTAACTGGGAAATGTGACTAAGTACAGTGTATGTCTAAGAAAATATGATTGGGTATTTGTAATTGAGAAAATATGATTGAGAATTGTGTATGTGACAGACATTGTGACTGAGGTGTATATGTGAATGTGATTGTGACAGTGACTCTGTGACTGTGACTATGACAGGACTATAACTATGACTGTGATTATGGCTGTAACTACGTGACTATGTGACCATATGTAGACCTGGCCAATGTTCCGTTTCGGAACCCTAACCGAACTGAAACTGAACAGGTTGGAACCGAACGGTTCTGGTTCATCCGGATTTTGTTCGGTTAGGGTTCGCCCCTAACCGAACCGAACGGTTCCAACGGTTCGAACCAGAATCGTTGGAACCGTTCTACCCCAACGGCTACTAGTCATTGGGCTAGTGGAGAGCCCAACAACTCCATACTCTAAAATTAAAAAAAAAAAAAAACAAATTTTTTAAGGATAATTACTAAAAAAAATTTTAATCTCATTTTTAATTTTTTTAAAAAATTATTATTAAAATTAAAAAAAATGAACCGAACCGGAACTGTCTGGTTCGGTTCCAATTCCCAATTCCACAAAAGTGTGGAACCGTTGGCCGAGTCTAACCATATGATTGTCATTATTACGCCATAATGATTTTAGGTTTGATTTTGACCTTGTAGAAGTCTAATTTGGGTTAGATTCCTTGATGAAAGTTATAAGTGAGAATGTTAACTTCATGTAATATCTTACAAATTGTGATTTGGAGTACGGAAGAATGATATGAATGTTTATAAATGTTTTTATTTATTTTTTCATGGAAACATATCAACCATAAATACTTATTTTTAAACTTATGATTTATAAATTAATAATATGTAATTTTTTCCTAAGCATTTTATATTTTTAGAGATATTTAATTTTTAAATTTAAAATTTAAAAAACCATATTTACTTTTATAAACATGTTTATTTTCCCATTTTTTTTGATAAATTTATAATAACATTATTTTTTCATCTATGTTTATGTTTTTTACTAGTAGGTACACTCAGTGATTATGTTTCAACTAAATTAAAAGTCCTCTATTAATTTTGGCATTTTTATATTTAAATTTGTGTATTAAGGATATTTCTCCAACTACATAAGCCTAGGGTTTTTTCATTTCATTTTCTCGTCGCCCCTGCCACGTACAATCACAAACCGCTATCTTCTTCACTAAAAAAAGGTCAACCTTTTCACAGACCCACAATCACAAAAATGGCGACCTTTTCAACAACCCAAATTCACTGTCTTGGTAACATTCCTTTAACTTCGAGAAGAATTTACACCACTAGCTTCAAATCATACGCTTCAAGAACCGTCTTTTTGGGCCAATCCCTGGGCAGAAAACCCCACTTTGGCCTTACAAACGCTGGGTTTTTGAAGCTAAACAATGAGAATAATACTAGAAGAAGGTGTCATGTGGGTCCGCTGAGGGTGGTTAATGAGAAAGTGGTGGAGAATGGGGATAGATTTGGGGACGACGAATTCGGCGGTGGCGGCGATGGAAGGAGGGAAGCCGACGATAGTGACGAATGCTGAGGGGCAAAGAACGACGCCATCTGTGGTGGCGTATACAAAGAACGGGGATAGGTTGGTGGGTCAGATTGCGAAGAGGCAGTCGGTTGTTAACCCAGAGAACACTTTCTTTTCGGTGAAGAGGTTTATTGGGAGGAAGATGTCTGAGGTTGATGAGGAATCGAAGCAGGTTTCTTATAGAGTTGTGAAGGATGAGAATGGGAGTGTGAAATTGGAGTGCCCTGTTATTGGGAAGCAGTTTGCTGCCGAGGAAATTTCGGCTCAGGTATAATGTTGTTTTTGTGTTTTGTTTTAGTTGGTGGGATGATGCTATTTAGTTTCTAGAAGCCTAGAATGTGGTAGAAAACTGTAAGAAAATATTGATATTTGCATATGAGTGAATTTTTGTTTGGGGTTTTTGTTTAGTGAATCAGCGATTCGGCTGGCATTGGCGAGATTTTATTGAATTTTTAGGATTCATAAGTGTGCTTCTTTGTGGAGCACACTTCTAATTCTAATTCAGCTATTGGTTATATATTCTGTGGTTTAAACAGTTTGTTTAAACTTTAATTGAACTATGGCAGCATTTTCTTATGCTATGAAGATTGTTATATGTATATAAACCCGCTTGTGCATGATATAATGTTACTGACTGTATGGTTTTTCTGCAACATGCATGCTGCTTATCTGAACCTGCGAGGGAGTCCAGTTTAGGACACTGATGTTATACTTCTTGAGAATTGTATACATTGAAATTAATTGGTCAAATTCGACTGGTGGCTGTCTTCCTTTTGGTGTGATAACTCATTTCACATGAGTAGAGTACGTGCTGATAATTCATTTACTTTGTGCTTCTATTTCAGGTCTTGAGAAAACTTGTAGATGATGCATCCAAGTTTTTAAATGATAAAGTGACTAAAGCTGTGGTTACAGTGCCTGCCTACTTCAATGATTCACAGAGAACAGCAACAAAAGATGCTGGCCGCATTGCTGGCTTAGAAGTTCTCCGTATCATCAATGAGCCTACTGCTGCTTCTCTTGCATATGGATTTGAAAGGAAAAACAATGAGACTATCCTAGTGTTTGACCTTGGTGGTGGTACCTTTGATGTTTCAGGTACTGTTTCAGAAGTTCATATTTGTTCTGTCTTTGGCGGCTGTTATAGGGAATTTTCAAATGCAGCTTAAGTTAGTATGTGACCATAAATGGTTCCTGGTGACTGTCAAAGTATTTTGACTGTAAAGATCCTGTTCATACTTGGATACTTCAAGTGTCATCTCACTTGTTTCTTTCTATTCCAGTGCTTGAGGTTGGTGATGGTGTGTTCGAAGTGCTTGCTACCTCGGGAGATACACATTTGGGTGGTGATGACTTTGATAAGGTTGGATGATTTTCTAATAGTATTCTTTCCATTTTTTGTGTATGTGCTCAAGAGAAGCAATATGGGTCTGCTTATTGACTAATGGACACACCATATGCTATATGCAGAGAGTTGTCGATTGGCTTGCTGCAAACTTCAAAAGAGATGAAGGCATCGATCTTTTGAAGGACAAACAAGCTCTTCAGCGGCTAACTGAAGCAGCTGAGAAAGCTAAAATGGAGCTGTCATCTTTGACTCAGAGTCTCAGACAAACATCAGGTATATTGCTTGTGTCTGTGACTCTGTTTTTGTTTGTGTGATAACCCCCTCCCAGCAGTGTATTATACTAATGATTTTTTATTTTCAAGCTTGCCTTTTATCACTGCTACTGCTGATGGGCCGAGGCATATTGAGACTACCATTACAAGGGCCAAGTTTGAGGAGTTGTGTTCGGATCTGCTTGATAGGTACCTTATAATTTTTGGTAGTACTGTTTACAGTATGCCGATACATGTGGTAGAGGACTTTTATTGTTGCTTGTGGGCAAATGTTAAGTCGTTGCTGAAATTATTAGATGTTCTCTTAACTTGTTGCCTACACTAACAATAATTTGTTACCATGTGACTCCTAATGCTTCATATTATGTCTCATCCCTTAATTTTCCTTGATAGGCTCAAAAGACCAGTTGAAAATGCCTTGAGGGATGCAAAACTTTCATTCAATGATCTAGATGAGGTTATCTGAGGTGGAGCGGAATTAGCTCGTATTTGCTCGATCATTGTGGCCAAGAAACGTTGTTCCCGTTCTTGCTCACGTTGTTGTGAAAGTTGGTCACGGTTTTCAAAAGCTGTGTTGATTTGTGCTAGTAGTTTCTCAAAAGTGTCATCCTCTGTGTTTGTGTTGTGTGTTCGAGTCTGTGGTGCCATTGAGGAGGTTGAGGAAGCAATGAAAGCACCAAATTGTTAGAGGAATTTTAATGTTGTGGCTGCAGTGAGATAGATTAAATATATAATAGAGGGTAAAGACAGAGACGTTGTAGAATGAGGGAGAAGAAAGAGAGAAGATTGTTGAATATTGTCTGTTTATTTCCTCTCACAGCTGATACAATTATAGGCTATCAGCCCTTGATTATTGCCTAAACAATAGCACTAATAAAAATAGAAATGTAAAGCAAATCCTTAAATCCTCCCAAAATCCTGCCTAAGGCTTAGCTGTCCAGAGCTGTCCAGATTTCCTCTTGCTGGCTGATTTCAAATCAGACCTTAATTGCACTTTCCAATTTTAGCATCATCAGTTCATGATTGAATGCAATTGTATCTCTGTTACGTCTTGTGTAAACCTTTAGGGGCTGGTTTAATTGTGTAACATTATCCTTGTCGGTGGATCAACAAGTATTCCGGCTGTTCAGGAGCTGGTAAAAAAGATGACTGGGAAGGATCCAAATGTCACTGTCAATCCTGATGAAGTCGTTGCCCTAGGAGCTTCTGTTCAGGTAAGTTCAATACCACTCAAATATAGTCTGCTCTAAGCAATTTAGCATTGTATAATTCTGATTTTGTGGCTGGCATTATTTCACAACAATCTTAGGTGAATTATATAGATTTTAATATTTATCATATTCCATTATAGATCCATAATCTTCTGACATGCTTTTTTTTCTTTTTGTCTTTTTTGATTCTAGGGCGGTGTACTTGCTGGAGATGTCAGTGACATTGTACTATTGGATGTTACACCGCTATCTGTTGGTCTAGAAACCCTTGGTGGTGTTATGACGAAGATCATCCCAAGAAACACAACTCTGCCCACCTCCAAATCAGAGGTGTTCTCAACAGCTGCAGATGGACAGACGAGTGTCGAGATTAATGTCCTTCAAGGTGAAAGGGAGTTTGTTAGGGATAACAAATCTCTTGGCAGCTTCCGTCTAGATGGTATCCCACCTGCACCACGTGGGGTTCCGCAAATTGAGGTCAAGTTTGACATCGACGCCAATGGCATTCTCTCTGTAACTGCTGTTGACAAAGGCTCGGGGAAGAAACAAGACATCACCATTACCGGTGCTAGCACCTTGCCCAGTGATGAGGTCAGTTTTATATTCTCCAGCTAATTTGGAGCTTTTTTGAAACTGCTCTTGTTCTGATTCATCCCATTTTATGAGTGGTTGTGCAATTAACATAGCCTTATTATTTCTGTATTTAGTTCCTATTTGACTTTTCATATGCAGCGTTGTTAGAGGCGCTGTGAGGCGCGCCTCGATGCGAGGGGCGCTCGAGGCGACGGCGTGTGCGCATCAGCAGGTGTGAGGCGACGCGATTCCGGTGAGGCGCGGTGAAGCGTGATGAAGCGCAGTGAGGCGAGAGGCGCTGTGATGCGCTCGCATCATGGAGAAAGCCCAGTATTCAAGTTGAAATTTGAAACCCTAAATTAGTTCTGCAACCTGCCTTCTTCTTTTATTCTGTTTCTACCTCCAGCTACTGTTAGTCACCACCGACGACTACCGCCGACGACTCGACCGACGACGACACCGGCGACGACACCAAGGTTTTTCTTCTCTGTTTCTTCGTTTTTCTTATTTGTTCTCTTTTTTTTTTTCTCAGTTTCTTCTATTTTCTTCTTTGTCTTCAGTTTCTTCGTTTTTCTTCTCTGTTCTCTATTTTTTTTCCCTCAGTTTCTTCTATTTTCTTCTCTGTCTTTAGTTTCTTGACTTCTTCGTTTTTCTTCTCTGTTCTCTGTTTGTTTTTATTATTATTTTTTTTTTTTTTTTTTTTTTTTATCAACATCTTGTTTGATCAAATTGCATTATTATTATGTTTCGTTGAAAAGATTTCTTTCGTAAATTGTAAATTAGTGATATGATTCTAATTTGCACATTTGGTTTCTATTTGCTTTTGCCGAAATGAAATTAGGACTTCTAACTGTTCGTTCTTGATTTTTTTGTAAAACTAAACATATAATTGTATAATACTTTATAATTATCCTTTTTTTCTTGATTTTGAAGTTTTTTAATTATGCATATTGTCAAGTATTATGAATTTGACGAGTATATTTAATATAAAAATAGACTATATATGAAAAAATTACTATTATTTATTTTTTTTTACATTTACAAGTAAATGATGCATATATTACAAATTTAAAATTATTATTAATAGATGTGCGCCTCGTGTCTGTGAGGCGTGCGCCTCTCGCCTCGCGCCTCGCTTTTCTGGCTCCGATCGCCTCGGTGCGCCTCTCGCCTTTAACAACCTTGTTCATATGTGAGTGAATGCACAATAGTTAAGAGCTAATTATGTTACAGCCTTCGTACAATTTGCTGTGTCAAGCCCGAGGCTACAAGACACCTAGTTGTTTTTTGTGGCTGAATTATTTATGGCCAGTTTCACAAAGCGTTTGACAGTTGGCTATTTCAATGGAATTTACTCATACGAACCTTAAAGCTGCATGATTGCTACACTTATTTTCAAATAATTGAAATTGCTTCTTAAGCTGGGATGACCTTCTCGGCAAATTGTGCTGAAGCGATGACTGTTTTTGAATTCTGCAGGTAGAGAGAATGGTGAAAGAAGCTGAGAAGTTTGCGAAGGAGGACAAGGAAAGGAGGGATGCAATTGACACAAAGAACCAAGCTGATTCTATTGTGTACCAGACCGAGAAGCAGTTGAAGGAGCTCAGAGAAAAGGTTCCAGCACTAGTCAAGGAGAAGGTTGAAGCAAAACTTACGGAGCTCAAGGATGCCATTGCAGAAGAATCAACTCAAAAGATGAAAGATACCATGGCTGCCCTTAACCAAGAAGTAATGCAGTTTGGCCAGTCCCTATACAACCAACCTGGTGCCGGACCTGCACCCAGTGCTGAAGCTGGGCCATCGGATTCATCCAACAAGGGACCTGTTAGTGATGTCATTGATGCAGATTTTTCTGACAGCAAATGAGAACCTTTCTAGTTTCTTCCTTTTGTGATTATTGGCAAAGGATTTTTGTTGTTCTTAGAAATAGAGGATATCAGACAGTAGCAAAACCTTCTTTTGCAAACAAAACTTGTTTATTTTTGGGTATGTAGATAAGTAGATTTACGTAATCTATAGTTCATTTATTAAATGCAGAATTTGATTGTTCCGATAAATTTTAGACCCAATTTTAAATAAAGTTGTTTGGCTAATATGTTGAATTCGATCCATAAATGAACAAGTTTAATTTACTTTTGTCGAACTTCTAACGAGAATTTCTTTTAATTATTTGGAGTATACTTAAATTTATATTTAATGTCTTAATTTCATATTTAATGTCTAATTTCATAAATGTTCAAGTTTTTTATGTTAATGATATAAAATTTCACGTGGACAATAATATTTTAAATTTCAAGTTTAATGTCCAAATTTTTAGGATATAGTTCATGATAAAAATTTTGTAATTTTCATATTAAATGTCCAAAATTTTAAGTTAATGTACAAAAATTATAATTGAGCAATATTTTTTTCATGTTCATTATCCTATGTCATGTTTAATATCCAAAATTTCAAGTTAATGTTACTAAATTTCAAGTTTATTGATTTTGCATGCTTATTGTCTGGTTTTTATGTTTAATGTTTGAAATTTCAAATTAATGTACAAAATTTTCAATGGAATCAAAATAATGTCAAATCAATGTCAAAATTTGGGTGTCTAGTGTAAAAGATAAAATTTATGTTCAATATTTTATATTTTCATGTTAAATGCATGTTATTTTCATATTTATTGTCTAAAATTTTAAGTTACCGAATATCTACAGAATTCACATTTTAAAGCCCTTATGATGTAAATTTCGAAAAATGTTCAGCACAAAATTTGTTCGTCTCGGAAAAACGAGTCTGATGGTTCAAGAATCAACTCAATCGGAGTTCGTTTGAAATTTTTATAGCCGAAACAAGAAAATTTTACGCGTATAACGATATAATCAGAAATCGCGTAACCGGTTCTCAGAACCACGCGTTTTTCAATGTGACGAAACTTCACTTAAAAATATTTCAACTTGTTTCCCAACAAATAAAGTCATTTCCGTATATCATTCAGTTCAAAATTCTAAATTTCAATTAGAAAATTTTCCAGAATTGTTCCGAAAAATATCCGGGATATTACATTTTCCCCTCATTATAAAAATTTCGTCCTCAAAATTTATCTGTCCTTATGTATGATCATTTGGAACCGAACGTACGTACATTACCATCTTATCCGTATTCAGAAGTCACCTCACTTTACACCTTTTCAAAGTTACGTATTTCATACACTAATACAAACCATACTATTTCAAAGCAAACACATTGAATCAAACATTTCATACCAAAAATACATCAAACTTATCATCTCAATTCACACTCATTCATAGAAACACGCTCAAACTGTTTCCAATTCATCCACCAACAGAAACAAAAAGACGAACACAAAGCCTATACAGTTAATCATAGTCATCATAACACATGTTCCTTATATACAAACGAAAACTTAATACGAATTTCATACTATCTATTCCGTCCACAATCAAAACGGAACTCATTCATTTCACATCATGTCATTCTATATCATATATGTAAACGACATCAATATCAAAGTTTATATACGCACATTTCCAATCGCACATACAACATTGTCTGGCTGACAACATAGCACACATAACCATCACAATACCCAAAAGATATGTGACTAACCATAAACTTACATACGTACTCTTGTAACGAACATAATTTTTTATATCAACAAATACATTCATTGTCACATCCAAAAGTGACATATAATCATAATGCTCTTATGATGTTGATAATATGAAACCTGTCAATCTCTGTCATCATTCAAAATAGAAAATGTAAAACGATTTTTTTCAAAAACCATTTTGAAAATACATTTGAAAAACTCTTTTACTGTAAAAAAAAATCAGTTTCAAAATCCATCATCGTAAATCCATATCAAGAATCCAGTATAACTCAACTGGACGAAACATAACATGCACCCAATGCCAAAATCGCGTGCACAGATCGTTCAATGAATGAAACGATCCTCTTTCGACAGAGGGTTGGTCGGCCCACTATAGTTGGACAAACCTCTATACAAGCGCCATGGCGAAAACATATCATATCAAATTATAAAACTGTAAAAAACCATACACAAACGCCGTGACGGAAACATATTATATCGTATAATATCATACACAATATCAAAATGCATCAAAATCAAAATGTAATTCTTTTGAAATCATTATTCTCCCCAAAATATAAATATGTGTAAATAAAAAATAAATTTTTAATGTAAACTTTTCAAAATACATATCGAGCGTCCAATGTTCAATCCCGCGCACAGACTTGACAGTGTACGAACCATATCGACAGGGTAGTGGGCCAGCCATTTTTTGATGGTCTTGATCCCATAACAAACGCCCCGACCAAGCCAGAACGAAACATATACAAGCACCACAAAAAAAAATCAACAAGCACCGTGACGGAAACAGATTTTTGAGCGTCTCGACGGAAATAAAGTTTTACAGTTTACAAATATCAAAATCATTTTCGAGCACCCAGACGGAAACATATTATCAAGCACCTCGACGGAAGCATATCGATAAATCTCAAAACATAAAAACATGAATCAAGCATCGAGGCAGAAATATTTTCTTTATCATTTATAATCAAAATCAAAATATCTGAAAATTTTCTTTCTTCTTTCTTCTTTCTTCTTTCCTTTTTCTTTTCAAAATATTTCAAAACATGGTTCAAAATATCAGTTCACAATTCTGACTATCAACATCATAAAATTACTTGTACCTCAGAACACATTTAATTCACATTACTTACTTACATATACTTATATAAACCACATACTCTTAACTTAGTATACCTATACATATACATATATTCGTAGTATACAAACATATACAAATAGTCCAAATCACTCATATAAATCAAAACCATTGCACATTATACCATATATCATAAATCAAATCAAATTTCAAACATGAGACCTATATAGTCTATACGTAGCAGAAAACTTACTTAGATGATCGGATACCCTGTAGCTGCAATCACCGTCACCTAAACCTTTTCTCTTATACCACAACTGTAACACCCCGCCAAAGGCAAGGTGTTACCGATAGGAGACATGATTGACCCATCTGCATAAGCCTCTAAATTTACAGAAAATCGGGCATGATGTATCCTAAAACTGGACAATCTGGATCGCAGTCCAACATCAAAACGAAACCTAAAAGAAAATATCCATTATTCAAAGGACCTCAGGTCTACACAAAGCATATCAAAATCATAATCAACACTTAAGGGCTCTATGCCCACAACAGCAATCAACACTCAAGGGCTCCGTGCCCACAACATCATATACAAACTAAAACTTTTACTTAATAAATACATAACAACGTGCTCAACACGAAGATTAAGATAATAATCATATATCTTAAACCTCTAAGACTTTCTCCCAGGACACTTATGAGGGTTAATGCCGCTTGGGTGATCCGCATCTCGAGCATCACTTCCAAAGTTGTCGTGGTTGACCCATCTGGTAGCCAACCTGCGGAACTAGCAAACTGGTTTGGTGTGATTTATAAAAAATCTGTAAGTAACCATGCTAGTATTATAACAAACAAGTCAAACATAAACTACAAACAAACAAGTCAAATATATCAGCAGTTTGTTAGAATTACTAACCTTTTTTTTACAAGTTCAGATTTATTACTTGTTATTATCCTTTATACTTAACCCAAGTCAAATTTTCATATTTACATATCTACATATGTGTCAATCTAATAACTAACATCCAAAGCGTACAAAGAAAAACTCGAATACCATAGATTATATCGTTTAATATCAAATACCCTTCAATCACGTGAAACATGAAGTCATGCATCTATACGTTTATCACAAATATCCGCATTTGGGATATCATCAAATCAACAAGTAAATCAAACTTTCTTCATTTTGAAACAAACACTTTCAATTCAATGCAAACTTCCTTTAATTTCGATAGCCTTAAAATGACTTAACATACGTGATTCATATGCACTCATACATATCTTAACTCATTTCTCTTATACTAATGCAAATACAATTTGAGAATTCTTACACATATACGTACATACGATAACAGCTTAGGAAACACATTTTACAACATCTTATACTCACACTGGTTTTCAAATCATTCATTCATTCTGCAACATAGTTTTCAAATATCACGAATTCTATCATACACACAGAAACACTTAAACATACATACAGTCATTGTGCAACCGATAACGACACATACATAACAACCAATACATCAAAGAAAATATAACCAAACAATACATACATATGGCTAGCTTACATATACAATGCTCGTACGAGACTCATTACCTATTTTAGAATAGGTATTAGATGAATTCTGTCCGAACGGATTCCTAACCAATTCGACTATTATACCACGAGAACATCAACCAATCAAACTTACATACATGCATACATATCATGACACACCAAACTCATCACACAACTTTTCATACACAAGTACATCCATGACAAACACTCCAAAATATCATTCAAACACTCACATACATACATATGTTTCAAACATACGAATATACATCTTACGATGAATTTAAATGTCATATCTTTAATAGTCCTCAAATCTATTCTTTTAATTATCAAACATATTCATTTTCAGAATTTATATCTAGAGAAATTTGTTATAGTATCTTTACCAAATAAACATATTAATTCGAGGAGAACTTAGCTTATATTCATTCCTTATCTCACTTAGTCATTCCAATTTATATACAAATAATTTACATGTATAAGACAATAATAACTTATTCATATAGCGTACATATACCTAAGCTAACATCAAATCAGAAATCATGACTTGTTCCATTTATCGATTCCGTATACCCAACCTATACATATCTTAACATCATATGCATATACGAATACATACTTATATACTTATACATTTTAATATTCATTCACATACACAATTTCATATCATTACAGGTTCATACCTTTACGTACATTCATACATACACATAGACATTAAGCTTATAAAATATTTCGCTTCAAAACACATCAATACATACATACCAACATTAAGATCATTGAACCTCTCACTGTTGGGGTTGGTGCTCAGAGCGCCAATTCCCGGTTGTATTTCTTTTGAATACTTCTGTAAAACATTATTATTATGAATAATATATGCAGTTTCTATAATATAATCTATCTTTCTATATGGTAAAGACGTAATGACCCTAGAATGATTAGTCATGATACAGTTGCAAAAGCGTCGCAACAGACATTGAGAAGTATCATGACGTTGTCATTCTCAGACAGTTCCTGGTCAAGGTTTACACTACTTGGTCAGTATAGTAAACCCGTTGAGACTGGTACATGTCGTATACTGGAATATATGATTCCAATGGTTTCTCAATGAACCATAAGTCTTGGAGACTAGTATAGACGTGTAGGTGTTTATAGCGGATAAACACTGAACGACTCACCGAAGATTCTTAATGGATGGTACACCAGCGTCAATAAGAATCTTCTTGGGTCGAGTAGCACTTGTGATTCTTAGACTTGAGATGCCATTGTCGGCACATGAGACATCTTCTACACTTAGACGGCAGTCACGTCACCGATCTATTTAGATCAGACCTCCGCCTGTTCGTTGGGTGTAGACAGATCCTCATGGTGTCCTATGTGTATCAAGATAGGATCCGTCAGTTCTGTGTATCAGAGCATAGGTAGTCCATATGATTAGCAATCAGATAAAACCATGGGCCCGTGGAAAAGTTTAGAAGCTAGTTCTAAACATTCTTTTGAGATTGCTAATAGAATAGTCGAATGGATAATCCCGATAGAGATTTGGCGTTTACATCTATATCTCTGGGATTTATCCGGATACCTGTGACGGAGGAATTATACATTTGCCATGACCTCGACCTGTATGGTTCAGCGAGATTATCCGTGATCGTCATAATCTACGGGTGGATAGATTATGGACACGAAATTAGATTTCGTGACGGATATACCTGAATCTAGAGAGTCTCAATAATGAAACATACTCGTAGAGCACTAGAGCAACATTAATAAATAATATTGATTATTTATAAAGTCGTTTAATGGTTAAACGCAAGATACGTGCTAAAGAGATTAGATAGTCATTTACTTAATTATTGTGTATTTACATTTAATACTTGATTAATTTAAATACACATTAATTAATAGTCAAAATGAGTTATTTGACTTATATCCTAAATGAATATATGTTTTTAATATTTAATGTAAATATTATACATATATTTAATATATTTGTATTTGATTAATTAATTAATTATTTAATTGTTAAATGATTAAATTAATTAAAATATAAATATCTTATATTAGGATATTTAAAGTAAATGATGATAGTTGCAATTGTTGACTTAAATAAATATCTATAAAGTAGTTTCAGATATTTATATTAAGATAACAAATGTATTTGAAATGAAAAATTTGGTATATACTTGTTACAAATTTCGGCCAAGGCTTATATGCACAAGTATATATTGTTTTCATTTGCTTTTCATTTGGTTAACCTTATACATTTCACAAAATATAAATCTCCATTGAAGAAGCTAAAGGAACCTTGAGAAAAAGAAAGAAAAAGTTCAAAAGCTTGGAAATTTAGTAAGTTTTTCAAACTTGCTATTAGTAAGGAATTTGTTCCTTAGGTTCTAGGCTTTAATATATGATATTCTTAGGATGTTTCTTTCTTTGTTCCTTGTGGTTTTTGTTGATGGAAGTTTTGGTGAAGTGTGAAGCATGTGTAATGAAGGAAGTGTTGTGACTATTGTAGTTATAAACATTCTTTTAAGGTTTTGGAAACCATGTTGCTAATCTAGAGTTGTTGACCCACTCTTAAATGACCTAGATTTTATCTTGAGTTGTTTCATTGTGTTGAGACTTGGATTGGATGGAAGAATGATGATTGAAGTAATTGATTTAGTGTATTTGGTCTAATTTGTCTAATTTGTGGAAATTGTAAAATTAGGGTTCATGACCTATTCCAAATTGGGGATTTTCATATATGTTGTGTATTTGTGTGTGTATATGATGCATATAAAGTTTCATGTTCATAGGATTACATTTAGATGTGTTTTGAGACATGAAATGACAAAGTGCACAATTGTGCTCCTTGGAGGGGCTCTCGGCTTTGACAAATAAATTTGGGGATTTTGGTGCTTTTGGTGTTTTGATGTTTTGAGCATCATAAGTTCATCTTAGAAATGATTTAGAATCATTCAAAATTGATTAGATCAATTTCGGACTAAAATGGACAAAAATACAAAGCAAGGGTAATTTGGTAAATTCACTTGAATATGATTCATTTGAATTTTATTTCATAATTTGATTATTGGAATATTAAATAAATATGTTTATTTAATTAATCCGAGAAAAAGTTTTGAAATCTGAAAATCAGATTTTCACAGCTTCCGCTGCGTTACCGGATTCACCCCCTAAAAAACCCCTACACTCACTTCATATCATAGAAATAACAAAACTCATACATGCTATAGTCATTTCACTTAACTAAAATAGCCTTGAACTCCGTTCTTAAACTACCTCTTAACTATCATTTTTTTTTAAAAACCTAACATGTCAATCATACATATATTCAAAACACAAATTCACCTATTTAAGTTCTCATCGCATGGGTTACTTACCTGGCTTCGTGAGCACTCTATGTCCTAGTCAAGTCTGCCGAAACAAATAGCGAAACACCGTTAGAATCGGAACTTATGAAATTCCTGATTTAGCTTTGACAAAGTTCCGGATCTTTCCGAGACAACCGAATCAAGTCTGATTTCAAGGTTTTCAGTTTCAATAATCTTAAAACATCATTAGAAACTCATTTGAGTCAC
Source organism: Zanthoxylum bungeanum (assembly GCA_019454045.1). Taxonomy (NCBI): domain Eukaryota; kingdom Viridiplantae; phylum Streptophyta; class Magnoliopsida; order Sapindales; family Rutaceae; genus Zanthoxylum; species Zanthoxylum bungeanum. Next base: position 188,186 of record SKCR01027983.1, read on the forward strand.
TAGTTAACTTAAATATTTGGTTTACGTGTTTTTGGAAAATCTTCCGAAAAAATTTCCACAAATGCTACGGAAGGGCCCTGAACCTATCCGAATTTACCCAAACATTTCCGAAATATCATATATAACTCATAATTATCATTAAAATCAAAACACATCATTATACGCAAAAATCCACTTTTATTGGAAACATGCATATTCTATCGGATCGATCAAACTCGTTCTGTTTTCACTCGGATTCTACCAAATGCACAAATTCAGTATACTTATGCTCAAACAATTCAATTTATATCAATAAGTTATTGTACAAAGCTACTGGAAACATCCAAACATTATGCGATTAACTTGAAATTAGTGAATTTTTACCGGGAGGTCTTACCGAGATTTCGAGGGCATATACAGACTCCAAATGATCCCATGAGTGCGCTGGAATCGACAGAATTTTGATTAGAGTTACTGTTCACTATAGGTCACTATTCACTATATCTTCCTTCCTCGTTTCAGGTGCAATCGTGTATGGAACGGAAAATTCATCACCGCCAACTTGTAGTACTCTCCGAGAGCTTCGATTTGGCGGGTGGCTTAAGTAGTTAAACGAAGCGAGGAGTGGGATTGACAAACCCATTTCCGCATGTTTCCTCTTCATTTTTGCCATTTTCCGATGACCTGGTGACACGAATCCAGCAACTCAAGGATCATTAGATATCACAACCAGCAATATGGTAAAGCCTTTGCAATTGCCAATAAGGCCAATCACACGCCAAAGAGCTAAGAAGATCAGAGACGCAATGGAGGGGCTAGCACAAAATGCCATGGTCGAGTGTGACAGACAACTCCATGGCATATTGGCATCACATGAGGGCTTCTATGGAGTGGGTCCAAAGCTATTCCACTTGACCCAAGTCATACTAGATTAACGCACCAGCAATTCGGAAGTCAAGTACCTTTTTGACGAATCAAACCGAATTAAGTACAACATCAAAAATTCGACCAAGACAAGACTTATTAGGCTTCAAAACACATCAATGGACCTATATACATGAAATCCATGAATTTTGGGGATGTTTTTGTCATGGAGATAATTTATACATGTCTTTGAAAAACTTACCACATTTGTTGGATTTTTATTATTTTGTTGTTTTTCATTTTATTGACTTTTTGGCAAAGTTTTTGATGTCTTTAGCCACCTTGTTTGATATTTTTATTATGTTGTCTAGATTATTAAATGACTATTAAGGGCATAGCCTTTAAATAGCAATTAGTTAGCCATTAAGGGTGTTTTGGTCATTTTACGTCCATTGGGGTTTCTTTTATTTTACTATATATTGTAACTTATCTTCATTAATGAAATTAATCATCCGTTTTCGAATTTTATTCATCTAGAAAGCTTGGCTATGTCCAAAATTGCTTAAGGGATGTATTCCATTTATTTCATGCAATCGACTTATCTAAGGCGTGGCAACCTTAGTGGCGTCTCCGTGCTAGCAGAACACTACAAGGAATCATCTTAAGGGTTCTCAAAGACAAGTTATTTGTGGGTATTCTTTATGGCCTTTGAAGGGTTTTGTTCCAACAAAATCAAATTCGCGGTTCTTGGGGTTCTATCCATTCCAATGTCTGATTTTCTATCTTTACTTTGTGTTTTTGATTTAATCTTTATTGTGTTTGTTGGTCATCAAGATACTTGTTCATCTTGATTCTTGATTTTTGTGTTTCTTAAGTATTTTTGCTTTATGATATTTCGGTGATCGACTTATAGGTCTCATACCGGCCTTCATACCGATCTAACTAGGCATTATATAGTTACGAAAATCGATCTAATTCCATATCGGTCAAATACTGATCTCCATACCGGTCTACTTAGAGATAATGTAGCTACTGGAACCGGTCTAGTACCATACCGGTCCAATACCGGTGTCTATACCGATGAACCTATGAGTAAAACATAGCTACTGGAACCGGCAAGCAATCATATCGGTCCCATACCAGACTCCAAACCGGTCAACACTTAGAATTTTTTTGAGAGCTCAAGTGATCTGAAGAGTAAAAAAAAAAAAAAAAAAACTAACGAGTAAAAAAGTTAAAAAAATTTATTTGAATTTGGTTGGTTCTATATTATTATTTGGGTGTCCGTGGAGGGTAATTCAACACAATTTCTATTGAGGCCCAAAATTTCCATCCGAATTTGCATGCTTGTTTGTTTGTTATTCTAGTTTGTGATTTCTATATTTCAAGTATTCTAGCTTTAGGTTTTCTTTGAATTGAGTCTACATATTTGTTAATTCTTATTCGCATTACTCCATTTTCGATATATTAGTTTCTTATTTTTTATGCTAGCTTGAAGATTATACATAGTTGTGAGCTCATTTGGTAAGTCATATTCACATTATATTGAGTGTAAACACGAGTGGAGTGGAGTGATACATATTTGAGTGCAAACATGTGAGCGTGTGAGATTATGAGGTTATATAATTTTATACATATAATTGTTAATTCTAATATGTTTGTTGAAGCTTTAAGATGACATGTACTGGTTTGGCAGTAGATGAGAAGCTTGAGGCTTTAGAAAGGAAATTTATGGATATGATGGAAAATATGAATGCTGCTTTCGATAAGTTTTCCAAGGAAGTAGAGAGTAATCAAACAGTGGCCGAACCTACATCCAGATTTGGTACTCAGACTACTCATGCATGGAAGGGGAAATGAGTTCCTAATGATCGTAGGGATGGAGGATTTAATAAGCCAATGGCTATCCTAGTGCCAATGGTAAAAAGGTTGCATAACCAAGCAAGGCTAGACCGAAACCTGAGAGTACAACACCAAAGACTAAGGACATCAAGTGTTTTAAGTGTTTGGGCATGAGACACTATATTTCACAGTGCCCCAACATACATACCTTAGTGATTGATAAGAAGAGTGGTGAGGTACACTCTATCGACAATGAGGTTGAGGTTGATGATGATAAGCCTGAGATTTAGGATACTAGTGACAGAGAGGGAGCTGCATACCCGCTGGATAACTTGTCATTAGTTGTCAAGCGTGCTTTGAGTGCACAAATTATTGAGGATTATAGTGATCAGTAGATGGAGAACATATTTCAAAGATGCTGTGTGAATGGCAATGGGTGTAGTATGATCATTGAAGTAAGTACGACTTTAGTTGAGAGGTTGGGATTAGATTGCTTGAAGCATCCCAAGCCTTGGAAGTTGCAGTGGTTAAATGATTGTGGCGAAATAAAGGTGAAAAATAGGTATTATTGAGCTTTACCATTGGGTCATACACGGATGATGTCCTATGTGATGTGATACCGATGCATGCAGGACATATTCTTTTAGGCAAGCCGTGGCAGTTTGATAGGAAGGTCATACACAATGGGTTCAAGAATAAGTATTCCTTTCAGCATAAGGGAAAAACCATTACCTTATACCCACTTACTCCGAAGCAAGTCCACGAGGATCAAGTCAAGTTGTAACTTGAGAGAGATAGAGAGAATGACAGTGCAAACACAATCGTGGAGAAAACACGTGAGAGGAGTGTTACTGAACCTAGTAAGGAAATTAAGGCTAAGGGCCTGAGTGTTCCCAAGGGGAGTGTGAGTGATCTTAAGTGGGAAAAAATGGCGAGTGAAAAAGAGCTTCTACATTGGTGAGGGTGAAACGAGAAGAGCTTTTAAGGCTAGAAAGCTTATGCTATTGCTAGTCTACAAGGATCATCGTGTTTGTATTACTAACACTGACCCTTTACTTTATGTGTCCATTTCATCTCTTTTATAGGAATTCAGTGATGGGCTGACAGAGGACATTCCTAGTGGGGTTCCACCCATTAGAGGTATTGAGCACCAAATAGATTTCATACCTGGCGCAGTCATTCCCAACAGACTAGCCTGCCGAAGCAATCCCAAGAAACGAAAGAACTTCAAAGGCAAGTCCAGGAGTTGATGGAGAAATGGTATGTCAGAGAAAGTATGAGTCCATATCTGGTACCAGTTCTTCTTGTTCCTAAGAAAGATGAGTCGTGGCATATGTGTGTTGATTGTCAAACGATCAACAATATAATGGTAAAGTATCGTCACCCTATTCCTAGACTAGATGACATGTTAGATGAATTTCATGGTTCTAAAGTTTGTAGTAAGATTTATTTAAAGAGTGGTACCCTCAAATTTACATGAGCGAGAGAGATGAGTGGAAAACTGCATTTAAGACCAAGTATGACTTGCATGAATGGTTAGTTATGTCATTTGGTCTTACAAACGCACCTAGCACATTTATAAGGTTGATGAATCATGTTATGCGTGCATTTACAGGTAAGTTTATTGTAGTTTATTTTGATGACATCTTAGTTTACAGTAAAACATTAGATGAACATGTTACACATTTGAAACATGTTCTTGAAGTGTTGAGGCAGAAAAAACTGTATACTAACTTTGGTAAGTACAATTTTTGTATGGATATGATTGCTTACCTTGGTTTTGTTGTAAGTGCATATGGCATCGAAGTTGATGTAGAGAAGGTAAAATCAATTCAGGATTGGCCTACACTGATAACTATGACAGAAGTCAAAAGCTTGAATGGATTAGCAAGCATCTATATTGCAGGTTTGTTAGAGACTTCAGCAGTATTGCAGCACCACTGACTGAAGTAGTGAAGAAATCTATTGGCTTCAAATGAGGAGAAAAACATGAGCGTGCATTCCAGGATCTTAAAATGAAGTTGTGCAGTGCACCAATTTTGGCGCTACCCAACTTTGAGAAGACATTTGAGATTGAGTATAGCGCATCCAAGATAGGCATTATAGCGGTTCTTATGCAAGAAAAACGGCCAATAGCATACTTTAGTGAGAAGCCTAATGGAGCAGTTTTGAGTTACCCCACATACGATAATGAGTTGTATGCGCTGGTGAGAGCCCTTGAGACTTGGCAGTATTATTTGTGGCCTCAAGAGTTTGTGATCCATACAGATCATGAATCATTGAAGCATTTGAAGAGCCAAGGTAAGCTGAACAAATGACACGTACGATGGTTAGAGTTTGATGAGACATTTTCATATGTAATCCGCTACAAACAAGGTAAAGAAAACATTATTGCCGATGCACTATCGCGAATGTATGCTTTTCATACTTCATTGAGTGCAAGAATGCTTGGGTTTGGATTTATTAAAGAACTTTGTGAAGGTGATACTGGCTTTAGTACTATTTATGCTGTATGTGAAAAGTCTACATTTAGTAAATTATACCAACATGATGGGTTTCTGTCCAAGGAGAATAGATTATGCATTCCTGTTTGTAGTATGCGTGAGTTGTTAGTTAGGGAAACATATGGGGGAGGTTTAATAGGGCACTTTGGCATTCCTAAGACCTTTGGGGTATGAGTGAACATTTTTATTAGCCTAAAATACGGAGAGATATTGAGAGTTTGTGTGATAAACGCTTAATTTTTAAAAAGGCTAAATCTAAGGTTATGCCTCATGAGTTTTACACACCATTACCTATACCTAGTGATCCATGGATAGATGTATCAATGTACTTTATATTGGGCTTACCTAGGACTAAGCATGGTAGAGATTCCATCTTTGTAGTGGTTGATAGGTTCAGTAAGATGGCACACTTTATATCATGTCCTAAGACTGATGATGCCACTAACATTGCTGACTTGTTCTTTAAAGAAGTAGTACGGCTCCATGGAATTCCACGAAGTATAGTTTCAGATCGTGATGTTAAATTCCTTAGTCACTTTTGGAAAGTTTTATGGGGTAAGTTAGGAACTAATTTTTTGTATTCTTCTACTTGCCACCCCCAAACTGATGGGTAGACCGAAGTGATTAATAGGACTTTGACTCAGTTATTATGTACTATTAACACTAAGAACTTAAGAACTTGGGAGGATTATTTTCCTTTGATTGAATTTGCATATAACCGTAGCATTCATTCTTCTACATCTTATTCACCATTTGAAATTATTTATGGTTTTCAGCCACTAACTCAATTAGATTTTTTACCACTGCCTGTTGATGAGCATGCAGGGTTAGATGGAAAAAGGAAAGCTGATTTGGTGAAACACATACATGAGAAAGTAAGAGATCACATACAGCGGAAGAATGAGCAATATGTTTCTCATGCCAATAAGGGAAGAAAACATGCGGTATTTCAGCCTGGAGATTGGGTTTGGGTACATATGCGCAAAGAGAGATTTCCTGAACAACGTAAATCCAAGCTACAACCGAGAGGGGTGGTCCATATCAAGTCTTGGAATGGATTAATGACAATGCGTACAAGCTAGATTTACAAGGAGAGTATATTGTTTCTTTTACATTTAATGTTTTTGACTTAACTCATTTTGATGCAGGTACAGATTCGAGGTCGAATCCTTTTTAAGAGGAAGGGGATGACACGAATCCAACAACTCAAGGAACATTAGATGTCACAACCAGCAATATGGTAGAGCCTTTGCAAATTCCAACAGAGCCAATCACACGCCAAAGAGCTAAGAAGATCATAGATACAATGGTGGGGCTAACACAAAATGCCATGGTCGAGTGTGACAGACAACTCCAGGGCATATTGGCGTCACATGAGAATTGGTCGAAAGCTATTCCACTTGACCCATGTCATACCAGATTAACGCACCAACAATTCGAAAGTCAAGTACTTTTTTGATGAATAAAACCGAATTAAGTCCAACATCGAAAATTCGGCCAAGACAAGACTTATTAGGCTTCAAAACACATCATTGGACCTATATACATGAAAGCCATGTATTTTTGGGGATGTTTTTGTCAAGAAGATAATTTAGACATGTCTTTGAAAAAATTGCCACCTTTGTTAGATTTTTGTGATTTTATTGTTTTTACTTTTATTGACTTTTTGGCATAGTTGTTGATGACTTTAGCCATCTTGTTTGATATTTTTGTTATGTTGTCTAGATTATTAAATGACTATTAAGGGCATAGCCTTTAAATAGCAATTAGTTAGCCATTAAATGTGTTTTGGTCATTTTATGTCCATTAGAGTTTCTTTCATTTTACTATATATTGTAACTTATCTTCATTAATGAAATTAATCATCCATTTTAAATTTGCTTCATTTTGAATGCTTGGCAATGTCCAAAATTTCTTAAAAGAGGGATTCTCTTTATTTCATGCAATCGACTTATTTAAGGCGTGGCAACCTTAGTGGCGTCTCTGTGCTAGCAGAACATTACAAGGAATCATCTTAAGGGTTCTCAAAGACAATTTCTTTTGCATTGGAAGGGTTTTATTTCTACAAAATCAAATTCGCGGTTCTTAGGATTCTATTCGTTGCGAAGAGTTTTCTTAGCCTAATCCTCCAAGTGAGTTCCGCGTCACCTGTGGCTCGCCACTGGCCACCATAAGGTAGAAGGTCGGTCGGCGCACCCTCTGGCCAGTCGTGCCGGCCGGTGATGGCCGACAGGCCACTGGCGCAACTGGTAGTTCGTAAGGGACGACTTTGGGGGTGGGGGTTGAGTTGGGATCTTTTAATTTCTTCTGCCATTTCGTAATAAGTCGAAACTATATGGTATTTATAAGAATGTCTATGAAAATTACATTCTGACCCTTGAAAATTACAATTAGACCTCTGTCATGGGGAATTCACAGAATTTGTATTTTTAAAGCCATTCTGATGTAAATTTCGAAAAATCTTCAACAATAAAGTTTCTCGTTTCGAAAAAATGAGTCTGATGGTTTAAGCATCAAATCAATCAGAGTTTGTTTGAAATTTTTTTAATCGAAATAAGAAACTTTTACGCGTATAACGATATAATAAAAAATCGCATAATCAGTTCTCAAAACCACGCATTCTCCAACACGACGAAACTTCACTTAAAAATATTTCAACCTATTTCCCAACACATAAAGTCTTATTTCCGAATATCATTCGGAAATCTTTCAAAACCATTCTGAAAAATATTCGGGTTTATTACAAATCCACTCATTAATAAGATATTATCTTCTTTGTTAATCTTGAATCAAAGTCATGGACTCAAAATTTTGGATAAGAGATTCATATTTTTAGACCCGATCACTCATTTCTTCTCAAGTGATGGGAGATATCATATTTACCCAACAAGAAGGCAATAAACCAGCCAGAGACTATTGGTAATGTAATATCTAGTGATAAGTTGCGAGGATAATGGACATGTAAGACTGCTAATATTGGGTTAGGTTAGATTGGGCATTCATAGACACCTAGCTTTAGGCATTTCTAGAGGCTATTTCGGTTACGCCAAAATATCCCATTATCATTTGTATAAGCATGTCATGTGTATTCGAAAAGTAAAGCTGAAAGTCGATCATATGAAATTCAGATTGAATGAGTAGGTGCAATGTATTTTACTTTTAATGATTATGACATGTTCGTAATGTAAGGAATTTGGAAGCTTGCATAGGTTATGCACTTTGGATTATGTGTAATTTTAAGTTTTAATGTTCGATGAGGTATGCAAGTAAGTTATTTTGATTCACTTTAGGTACGTCTCATGAACCCATGTTTCCTAAAGTAAAAAGGACAATATGAGTTAAATGTGTTCTAATAAATAACTATAAATATGTATATATGTTTATAAGTATTGTATTTAAAGTTTCAATCTTGTTCGTTTGTAGTGTGTGTGCTTACTTACTGGGTTTCTATAACTCACGCCACCACTGTTAGTTTTACAAGTTTGCAACCTAATGAGTCATCCACTTTGGCTCAGATATCTTGCCCGGGACGATGGATTACTCAAGTTGCAGTCACCCTCGCAAATGTCTTGGGAAAAGTCTTAGAGGTCTCAGATCTAATGGTTATTATGTTAATTGTCGTGCTGAGTACGTTCTTTTGTATTTATGAAGTAAAAGTTTTGATTGCTTATGATTTGTGGGCACAGTGCCATTGAGTGTTGACGATGATGTGGGCACGAAGCCCTTGGGTGTTGATTTTGAGCTTGATATGTTGTGTGTGGACCTTCGGTCCTTTTATCTATGTGATGTTTGTTACAGATTCCGTTTTGATGTTGGACTGTGATCCAGGTTGTCCAGTTTGAGGACGCATCATGTTTTTTTTTTTTTTTTTTTTTTTTTTTTTTTTTTTTTAAATTTGAAGGCTTATGAAGATGGGTTAATCATGTCTCCTACCGGTAGCATTCTACCTTTGACAGGGTGTTACATTAGCCTACTAAATTAAATTTTCAATTTTCGATTAATTTATTTTCCCAGGTTCGGAAAAATTTTATTTTAGACCACTAAAATTCCATTTTAACGAACTCACAAAATTTTCACCGTTATAAATTAATTAATTGGGTTCTTACTTTAATAATAAATTATGTTTTTATATTGTAATATGTTTTCTTATGTTAATAATTTATTATTTTAATTTTATAATTTAATAATATTAAAAATATTTCAATTTTATAATTTAATAAAATATTTATTTTATAGATTAGGTTAATTATAGATAATTTAATAGTTTTTTATTTTATTTTAATAGGATGATATATTATGTTTTCTTGTTATAATATAATTCTTATAAAGTTATAAGATATATTTTTATTGTAATATATTTTTTATTTAATAGATTTATTAATATATATATATATATATATATATATATATATATATATATATATTCTTTATGGATTCTCTATGATAATAAAATATGTTTTCTTATTAGAATATAGTTCTTATTTAATAGATTTAGTAATTTAATTTTATAATTTAATAGTGTTTTGTTAATTATAATAGGATAATATAATATATTTTTTTTATAAAATTATAATATGTATTTTTATTATAATAGGTTTCTATTTAATAAAAAAATTAATTATAAAGATATTTTATGTAACCCCCCCGGTCAACGCAGTCATGTCTGGTATAGTAAGTCATCAAGTATAACATCTTAGAATCTATAAAATAACATAAAAATAGGTTTTACACCTTAGGAATCTCGTCCGGAGATCCCCGATAAATTTTCAGTTTCAGCCTCCCTTTATATCTTACCGGAGTTAATCAATAACTTTTCTTATTTCAACCCTAACTTTTTCATACGATCTCCGATTTGATGAATTTTATATCATTGGAAATTTCAGACCGAGATATACTGTGTTGGACCATTTCCAAAATTTTGTCCAGAATCAAGTTAAAAACAATCATTTTCATAGCTGCTACAGTAAAAACGTGGATGGCCCATATATTTTTACCACTTGGCACAATCTAAGCTACTCCCTTCAATTAAAATCAACCCATTCTTTCTATAAATAGCAAGAATTGTTCATCATCTCTAAAAATGGGAAGAGAAGCCACAAATTTGAAAGCTTCACATGCACTTCTTCATTTTCTTCACAAGTTATCATTTTTGTCATCCAACATTGAAGAATCCAAGCTCAATCCTCATGAAAGTAAGCTCATAATCTATTTTCTTTTATTTATTTCAGATTTCGAGTAATAAATTTAAAACCCCCAATTCAAACTTAAGAATCCTAACTTTTCATTTTATACACTTTAGCTTTGTTAAGTGAGTTAGCATGCATTTTAATCATTTTCTTGACTATATTCACAATGATTAGCCTTGATTTTCAAAATTCCAATTTTCCTTAATTATTTTGGGCTGTCTGAATTTTCTTGTTGAAGAGTGGGGGTTGTCTTGTGTTTTTTATGATAAAATGATGTTAGTGCATGTGCTTGGATGATTTTTTAGCTCGTATGATGTTGTGTTATGATGAAATCTTCAAGAGAGTAATGGCCGGATAAAAAATGATATGTAGGGGCTGTTTGTTGCTTTTATTTGATAAGAAATTATAATACCTAGGAAATCCCGACGAATACTAAGTTAGGGATTGCATGATACATGATATAAATCATGTTCAAGCATGTACGTGTTTGAGGAATTACATTTCAGACATTTGGTAAATCCCTTGCAGATCCGATATGGAAATCATTTCCGGAACCACTCCGAATAGCCCTTAGTATTTGGGTTGTAATATTTTCATACGATCATTGATTTTTATGAACTTTATATCGTTGGAAAGCTAAGCCCGGGAATAGAACTTCTGCGTTGAATATTTTTCCAAATTCAAATCAGAAGCAGGTCAAAAATTGAGATTTCCACAATTGGTACAGTAATTTTGGGAATACCCAAGAAATTGGGTGAGGTGGTAAATTTTGAACCATTCAATTGCAAACAAAAATCAACCCCTTTGTCTATAAATAGAGAACTATTCACGTCTCACCTTCTCAAGACAAAAAAATGGTTGAGCTCAAGGGAAACTCCTCTAAACTTCTTCATTTCAAGCAAGTTTTGATGGAATGGTGATGAGTTTTCAAGCCCTTTTAAGTCAAGTAAGCCTTTTCTTCTTCTTCCTTCTTCTAATTTTGACAAATAAACATCCATTTTGCATTCCCATTTTCGCACTTAGGGACCCTATGAATTGGGACTTGTTGTTTGAAAGTATTGAGTACAAATTAGGCATTAAGACATGTGTAGGATGTTGTTTGAAGTAGTTTATGCCTAAGTGGAAAAATGGGTATGGTGGTCAAGTTTCGTAATATATTGGGGGGGGGGGGGGGAGTTTATGTTGTTGTTTTTATGATAAATTGTTAAAGTTTATGCATTAAAGGATGTTATAGCATGATTTTAAATTATTTGGAGTTGATAACTCAAATGTGGAATGGTTAAAGTTTTTGGCCAATTATGTATGAATGTGTTGGAAAAGTATGTTTTGTAAATTAATGATATTTTTTAATGGCCAATTTTGAGTGTAATAATAATTTCTTGTGTGAAAATTAAATAAATTTAAGAGAGTGGTGAAATTAGTATGTTGGGAAGTAAATTTTAGTGAAGTCATATTCTGGATAAGTTGTAATAAACTCACTGTAACTTGAGTGTTTGATGCCCAAATGATGAGCCGTAAAACTTTAAGTAAAATAGAGATATAAGGGAATAACATATCCAAAAATCATAATATTTGGACTTAGCATGAAGCCAAACCGAATTTTTGAAATTGGGTGACCTGCTGCGAATACAATCAGTTTTTTTTTTTCTAATCACCCCTGAAATTCAGCTTAGAACTTAAGTTTCTGAAATCAAAACTGAGATCCATAAAAACCGAAATAAACTAGACACATGAAAGTCCGTACTATTAAAATTTCAACTTTAGATTCCATCCCAATTAGTTGCAGTGAATTTTCGAAGTTAACCATTGAGTAGAGGATTTTAACGACTGGGCATAATTTGGAATTTCGCTATCACACTTGTGTAACTCGAAACCTAAGTCGTAAAATTCACAGGCACCATAAATATCTCATATATTCATAAAGATTAAGAGTCCATGCATTACATATTCTTTTATGCCATATGAAAATGTTCCGAATTATAGAAGCTAACAGTTGTTTTAGCTTTAGATCGACGTCAGGATACTCGATGATCCTCGACACCGTGTACCGTTCTCGATTTGCCATAGCACAGTGAGTGGATACTTTGTTTTATGTTTTCTTGACTTATGCTTTAAAATTCATTTTATGTTTTGAGGTTTTAAATTGATGAAGAATATGCATGATGATTATATGTTTCCGTCTCACCGCTTGTTTACTTTTTTTTATGATTTCTGAACTATCTATATGTTTCCATTGAGATGATCGATTGATGATATGTTTCCTCCCCAACGCTTGTTGCATGTTTTATATTTTTATGACTCATCATATGTTTCGCTGGGGTGCTTGTGAGGGTTCGTCCATCTGAAATGGTATGACCCGCTACCTTGTCGACATGGGATTATTCGTTCCTCGCTCAGTCTATACGTTCGACTTGGGTGTTGAGCGCTTGATATGTTTTTGATGATGCATGCATGAAAAATGGTTTACGAATATGTTTTGGATTTTCCTTATGGTTTTGTTATTTGTAGTATCCACTCACCAGGTCATTCAGACGATATGACCCTCACTCCCTAATTCTTTATTTTACAGGTTTACCCGGAGGATGAGTTTGAGACGATGGATAATGATGGCAGTCACTAGCGTGTTTGGGTCCAACAGATTGAGTACAGAGTTACAGTCCAGTCAGAGTCATAGCAAAGTTTCATGCATACACTAGTATTGCATAAGTCGTTGTAATAAACCAAAAGTGTCCAGTACAAAGTCGTAAAGAGAAATACATTTGGGTTACAGTTATAAGTATTAAATTACATTGCATGTTGTTTACATTTGGGATAGAGCTGTAGGATGGATTATAGTTAGAAAAATAGAGGCTCATGGGGATAGATCAGTCTATTCTCTACCAGTAGCATCTCCTGGAGCGAGATGTTACAAATATGGTATCAGAGCAAGGTCTAGGGAGTTAGTGACTGCAGTGGACAGAGTGCTAGGGTCTTGTATACGTAGTATGCCCGAGATACTAGTATGCGAGGGGATACCTCTCCAGTATCCGATCCTCAAGGACGTCCTTAAAGTTCTATAGATAGGTTAGTAAGAATTCCTGAACCATTTGAATATCCTCCTTTATGAAGTAACTTTATTATTTGAAAATCCTTCCGTAGTTACCCTGGTTTATTTTCGAAATGTCCAAGGTAAGTTAAGAAGATAGATAATAAATTCTTAGGATATTCACTCAAGAAAGTCGGAAGAGAAAGAGGAAGCTAGAAAGAAAAGTAAGGAATGATACATAGATATTCAAGTAACCAGAGACGGTAAGTGGGAGAAATACAAAAATATATGATAAAGAGAACACTAGAACTCATAGCAGTAAAATGAATATGGTAAGTCTGAGTAAGAGTAAGAATGCCAAATAAACCTATGTAAGGTTTCCTCCTTTTGGCAAGATTCATTTCTTCCTCAAGAAGTTCTTTCAAACCAAATCAATAGTCTTTGAATACCCTGTATAAATGGCAAGCCCTTCGAATAGCAAAGGATAGTTAGAAGCATAAGAGAGGTAAGAGATTGGAATTTGACATGGGAGTCTCGATAGACTAGAGACGTTAAGAAGGGATATAGAGATTCTAGATCCCCAAACATATTCCTGTAAGAAAACAAATGAAGGTCGTAAAAAAAATGATTAGTAGCCTCAGCCAAGAAACCCGACAGAGATACTGTTAGGGTTGGTGCTCGGAATGCCAATTCGGATCGTATTCATGTCCGATTCATGAATAAGAACAATTTATTTTTCCATAATATTACTTATTTATGGTAGTACTTCTTGCTTTTATATACATATTCGATCTAATTACGATTAGATTGAAACTAAATAGGATTTAATGATATGTATATATTAGACAAAGACTTGATAATATATAATGTAGTGCACAGTTACAAAGTAGTTGGTAATTGACATTGGGAAGTGTCAGTACTAGAAGTATATTATCAAATAAAGCTCCTGGTCAAGATTTACTAACACGAGTCGGTTAGTAAAATCCACTGGGACCAGTACGCGTCGTATATCGAGACTTGGTCCAATGGTTTATCCCAATGAACCATGAGTATGGGGAGACTCGTATAGACGTGTAGGTTTTTATATTGGATAAACATTGAACGACTCACCGAAGATTTCCTAATAGATGGTACACCAACATCAATAGAAATCTTCACGGGTCAAGTTAGCATATTGGTCATTTGACATGAGATACCACTGTGGATGTATGAGGTATCCTCCACACTTTGATGGCAGTCACGTCACCGATTTATTTAGATCAGACCTCCGCCTGTTCATTAGGTGTGGACCGATCCTTAAGATATCTTGTGCATATCAAGATATGATCCATCAGTTCTATGTACAGAGCATAGGTATTCAATATGCAATTAGCAATCTGTTAAATCCATGGGCCCATGGTACACTGTAGAAGTAAGTTCTAAGTGTTATTAAGAGATTCCTAATAGAATCGTCGATGAGATTATACCTATAGAGATTTGACATTTTTATATATATCTCTGGAATAATCTGAATACCTGTGACAGATGGATTATACGTATATGATGACCTCGACCTATATGATTTAGCGAGTTTATCCGTGGTCGTCATAATTTACGGGTGGGTAGATTATGGACACGAAATTGGATTTCATGACAGATATGTCTGAATCTAGAGAGTCTCACTAATGAAACATACTCGTAGAGCACTAGGGCAACTATTATAAATAATATTGATTATTTATAAATCATTTAACAGTTAAACGAAAGATACATGGTTAAAGGGTTATCCATTTATTAATTAGTGTGTATTTGGATTAAATACTTGATTTTATTAAATACATATTTTTTGGTCAAATAAAGTATTTGACACATGTTCCAAATTTGTGTATTATAGAATTTTTAAAGTAAATATGATACATATATTTAGATATTTGTATTAAGTAATTATCTGTAACATCCCCGATCTGGGAAATGTTACCGGCAGGGGATAGACCGTACTAACCCCTTAAGCCTCTTATTTCCTAACCATAAACAGATACTAATATTCTTTTCTTTAATTGATTATTATATGTGTGGGATCGTGGCCCAAACTCAAAATCAATACACAAACTCAACATCTGAAAATCGAAAACTCAATATCACACTTTACAATGGCCGCCTCAAAGTCGAAGACTAATACAAAACTATTAATTGATTTTGACTGACTCACACTCTATCTGACTTGTACAGGTGGACTCCAAACCCTAGTGACTGCATCAATCTCCGTCCTCCGAGAAAAGCATGCGAGATAAGGAAACTAGGAGGGGGGTTAGATCATCGTACGATCTAAGTGAGTGGACGCAAAAATGAAAAAACTGATATAAAAGCATTTGGTTCTAAATCCAAAGTTTCAGAATAACTTTATATGAAATTTTTTTTTTTTGAAAACTTCGTTTGAAATCTTTCTTATAAATCTTATCTTTCTAAAGTCTGCTTTATGAAAACTGTTTCTACAATCTGGTTTCTGAAAATTGTTCTCTGGAAGTCCGGTATCTGAAAACTGATCTGTATCTGAAAAACTTGACGTATGACGGCGTTACGTATCGCCGTCCCCCTATACGCCTATCTGGAGCCAGGAATGGAAAACCATGACTTTGGGACATTACGTATCGCCGTCCCCCAAAACATGCCACTCTTGTCCTTGAAACTGGTGGTCTTGGGGCGTTACGTATCGCCGTCCCCCAAGCCACTGAACTAGAGCCGGTTGTACTGATCCATGCTACTACCTGACCTTGAAACTAGAGTCTAGGGGCGTTACATATCACCGCCCCTAGCCCTGATCTAGGATCTGGGGGTGTTACGTATCGTCGTCACCCCAGTCCTCTACATGTGCACACGTTCTATGTCCGTGAATTCCAAATTGTATCAAGTTACACACTGAGGTGGGTTTTTCCCCATGCCTCGAAAAACATAAAACTCATGCATCGAAAACATTTCTTTTCTGAAACATTTTTCTTAATATGCTCAATAAAATGTAACTGATGAAGAAATTGGCTCATGCCCTAAAATCGAGAATAGTAAGTCTGGTATGAAAAACTGTTAAATAATATCAGTTCTAAGAAAAGATGTCCACTCACAATTTTTGAGTTCCGTTAGCCTTTTATCACTTCGTTGAACAACTTATGTTTCCTGCGATGATCTATCATCGGATAAACTAGGTTATAAATAGACTAAGAAACGTACTACGGAAATTAGATTAAAATTTGCTTATTGAAGTAAGCGTTAACACCTTGAAGGTATCGTTCACATATCATGATGTATCATGAACATATAAGCTGGTACGAGACTTATAGAGTAGCCCCTAACGCGTTCGAGTGAGGCTGAAATGGTTAAAAATGAATTTGGGAAATTTTCTACCCTCGCGTCGCGACGCAGGTCAGGGCGCGTCGCGACGCTCATCATCCAAAAGTGTACCCAACTTTTTTCCTTGCGCGTCGCGACACAAGAACCCTTTGTGTCGCGACGCGTATCAATCCAGAGGTATTTCTGGGGAAATTCCCAGATCACATCATGACGCGGAGAGGTTTGCATCGCAACGCATGGCAAAAAAAAAAAGGACTTTTCTGCATCTCTTCATACTCAATTGGCCCAACATCACACCCAAACATACCACTCAAGAAATTAGCTTCAATAATCATTCAAAACGCCATCAATAACACTCTAAACCCTTAATTACATTCATTTTATATACTCCATTAATCTTTAACCAAAATTAACAATTTGGGGAGTTTCTAAAATCTTCATTTTCTTATCACCAGACTTATATAATCATCAATTATTATAAATCATTCAAATTATTAACCAAATACAAGTTCAAAACACCCATATCCAAAACTTGGGTTAGAGCTTTCTCACCTCCTTTCTCTTGGTCCTTCTTCCTCAAGCCTCAAGTTGTTGCCAATCTTCTTCTTATTTTTGGAGATTGATATTTCTTCATTCCTTTGTTTCTTCTTTTTTCTCCCTCTCTCTTCTTTTTTATTCTTTCTCTTTCCCCCATTCTTTTACATTTTTCCATCTTCTTTTTTATCTTTTCTCATTTGAAGAAACATTGAATAATAATCCATTTTTATACTAGGGATCTATTTGCAAATTAATTAATAAGGGAAGTGTTTGGAAAATTGAGAAGTTTTGAGATTTTTCTAGAGGGGTCCCCATGCACTATTCATCTAGAATTTTAATCTACGTTTTTGGCTTGATTTTGATTTGAATTTGAAACAATGTTCAACATAGAAGTTGTAGATATCGATCTTAGCTTTTCGTCGATATAAAATTTAAAACAATTGGAGTTCGTATGTGAAAGTTATGGCCCAAATACCATGAGCTATCTGAAATGGAACATCGTAGAATTTGTATCGAAGTTTCGAAGAATTTACTGTTTATTCCCAAAGTTGTTCCATGAATGCATAATTATATATACTCAGACGTAAGTTATATCATGCAACACTCGCTCCATGATGTAACAATACTATGGTCAACAGTAGTAGAGACCGCCGGTTGTTACAAATTCTCCCCCCTTAAATAGGATTCGTCCTCGAATCCTCTTTAAACTTGGGATCTTATCTTAGATCGCAGGATTTATGGGATCCTATAAATCACAGACTTAGATTGACTAAAAACCCGTCTCCATACTGTACTCAGTACTCCTTTTACTCCACTTGTCCAACTTGATCTTAATATTATTTCTCATCACTTAGGTACTTAATTCTCTATATTCTCCTTGCCAAACTTCATTTACTAATAATATTGTCTAGGGTGTCTTACTTAGTATTATTGTCTACCAATGATACTTGTACTAAAAATGTTGCTTCTGGGCGGTTTCCTAGTGGTCCCCTCTCAATTGGCTAAAGCTTCAAGCTTAAGGGTGTGCATCTTGATACTTAGACCGTATTCCCTATTATTAACATCGATGTTGGTAATTTGATCCTGATTAAAGCTCATATCCTTCTGTACTTTGCTTCCATTGCTACTAAGAAATCTGATTACAGTGTTCCACCCCAACTTATTTTCCATATCCAAGTGTCGCCAAGGATCGTTACTCAAACACATGTCATTTTACTGAACTTTGAGAATTTATCTACTATATTAATTAAAACATTGCAGTAATTTACCTCCTCGATTTCGTACTATGTTATAAATCTACTAAAGCACCCTCTATCCGTGGTCTAAACTGATACTAAGAAACCTTGTTGTTTCATTCTTCTATTTTTGCTTTCAAACCTTGTACATGCTGGCCTTTTCATTTACTCTCTTGCTTTGTCCTGTCACGGAAACTTCTAAGATCTATATCTCCGTCTCCTTATCTGAAAGATGACATTTTTCACATATCCTTAGTCATGTTTAGTGTTGTTCTTTTATCTCCTCTTTACTGCTTAACTAGTAATTTATCTCTCTTCATTATTTTATCTAGTTAACTGTTCTTCTAGATCTCTTACTCAGAACTATTTCCTCTTTTATTTTGTTCTTGTATTGTATCTAAAGGTTTTCTATTCCAATCTATTCAACTACGCATTCTCTTGATTATGTGAATGTCTTGAGACGAACTTCGAAGTCTACCTTCATTGTTACTGTTTAACGAGGGTTGGGAGGGCGGGAACTTATCTTGAGGCTTTTCTGTTCATGGTGATCTGGTGTCACATATTCGTTATCTATGAGTCTAAGATTCTCGTGCATACATGTCTAGTGCCTTTTCCTTCCACAAGGCACTACTACAAAAATTGTCTGGTTTTCCCTTACCAATTTTACTCATGATCGTCTTCAACCATCGATATTTCTACCTCCTCTATGAAATCCTTCTAGAGCAATACTCTCTAACTACTTCTTCGCACTACCTCTATACTCATTCTTGTTCAGTCTCTATTGTTTGACCCTCTGAATTCGTTATTCTCTTCTCTGAGTGATGCTGTACCCTTTTTGCTATTCTTCCTTAAGAAACTTGCTCTGCTACAAAGATGTATTCCTCGTCTTAGTTCCTTAAACCCCTTATTCCTATGAGTTCCTAAAAATTCCATCTATTTCGATTACTTAGGACATCTCCTACTAAGTCTTTGGTTCATTTGCTACTCTTTACCTAGTCATTCTGCTCAATACCATATAATTCTTTATAAGTCTTTATTTCCTTGATGGTTCCTTGATTCAATGGAGGTTTCCACACTTAGCTCAACTTATTGTAGCTTCGAACCATCTCATCTTATTCTTATTTTTCTGTATTTTATTAGATTCATCGACTTGGCTGTCGAGACATCTCGTGATTTTTTTAATCTGTCAATTGCTCTTCTTTACTGATTCTTTTGTTACTAGGCTTTAAGTCGAGGGGGTGAGCATATTCATTCCATTGGGATCCTGTGGTACGTATTCTATTTAACACCTAATTTTGGTGATGATCTGGTCAACTACTCTATATATTGGGCCATACAACTATCATTAATTCTCTATACTACTATCTTCTGTTATGTTAACCTTTTTGCCTAAATGTTCTGAATTTCTTTGTTACTTTTCACATTTCTCCTAATTACTTCCATATCCTAACTTCTTGGTTCTGAGCTGGGAATGGCTATATGCTCACATATCTGGTTCAGTGTCTAATTCATGCCTTAGGATTTCTTTCCTTTATTACTCGCTCCAAGGTCTTATTTCTATTGCTGTTTCCCAGCTACATTACCTATGCTACTATACATGCTGAATTTTCTTACCACTTTCATTTTCCTTCTTTCGTTTTTTCAGATTTTGTTTTTTATTTCTTGGTTCTACGCCGTACTACAGGGGCTTGTGGTGGTTCATTATTCTGTCCACTTCTTAGATTTCTGCTCTCTGCTCCTGCTATAAATCACAATTATGACACTCTGTTCTATGGTCCATACTGGTACTCTTGTCATGCCTAATTATCTCCAACCTCATGGGTCCATCCTTTCATATTTCCTTAGCTTTCTACTGGCCTTAAGATAATCTGTAGAACCTACTATGTTTGATCTATTCTACGGACTCCTACTGGCCTTGCAAACCTCATGCTGTCTTGCCTTAACTCTTTGGACTTACTGGGTTCTCTTCTTTGTATCCTTGAAAACTTCCTTAATATTTTTTTTCTGGGTAACCTACCTTTTTAGGTCTTTCCATTGCTGAACTCTCGTCGAGTTTCTTACGGTCCCTTATATATTACTGGGGTGTAACGATCGAAGGTCCCTATTACTGTTGACTCCTTGACTGTAGTACTGTTACACCGCGGGATGAATGTAACGTGATATAATGTATGTTCGAGTATATATATTTATACATGTTAGGGATATGCCCTATACCCAACTTATGGATGGGCTATATGTACATGTATTTGTAATATTTTCACTAATTAATAAAATGGCAATCTTTATTATACGTGTCTTAAATAACTTATATGAATCATCAAACACTGTAATAAAGCCCTTGGAGTAATAAGATGATGGCTTTCACGCTTTATGAGAATCATTACTTTTAAACATTCATAGTCATAGTTTTGTGAATAATCTGAGCGTTCACAAAGCGGAGAGACTAGCATGATGATATGATCTGCTCTTAAGTAGGGTAGCCGATCTCATAGGCTACTAGCGGAGATCCATCCGCTTGGTGTATCACATGGATGCATGAGTTACTCGTGTCCATCGAACTGACCACCGAAAGTTTTCATATGGAATGTTTATTCCATGTGTCTGTGAGAACTTTCATGTATCGATTGTATGACTAGTCCTTAGACTTGAGGTCTTTACAATCTTATGTGTCGATTAAATAACTTTGACATTCTCCTTCCCCGGTTCAAAAGATTCGGTCATAAGTGTATGATTAGGTCATTTGTTAAAACAAATGAAGTTTGTAAAGATACAAAAGAGAATCACCACTCACTCGGATAATATTTTCTTATAAGAGTAGTATTACAGTTTGCGGGTTGATATGTGTGATCAATGCTTGAGATTGTGGCCGCAGCGGAAGAATCATGTGAGATTCTTGGGTTAGCACGATTCATGACACTATTAACATCATACCTTTGAATATATGGGTAGACACTTTCCATACCCTAGGTCAAACGGTGGGGATACAATGAGGCGAGAGACCGTATCATATGTAAATCACATACAGAATGGGTATATATATCTTTCCTTCTCATTTGGGGGCCTTGGCATGTTGCTAGATGTCAACCTTGGTCATTGAAATCGAACGACCATCTGATCGGAGGATAATTTATATTCGATTAAATTATCACGATTCATTTCATGTCCAACTTGAGGGGAACCCTAAAGGTCACACACAAAATAGTCGAAATCAATGGTTAACAGTGCACAATACAAATTTAACAGCATATATGATTGCTGTAGGAATTGTTCATAAATGGTTCAATGTGTTTAATTATTGAACATATCATTTATGAGGTTCCATAGTGGCTTAGGCATTAGTGAATGATGATAGGGGCACTTTGGGAATTGGAAGAAATAAAAAAAACATGAATAGTAACATGAATAGTAATGTGAATAGTAACATGAATAGTAATTTTTTTTATTTGTTATTTGTTTTGAATTCCAATTCGGCCCAAACTTTTATTAGGGTTTTATAATCTCATTAAACAACTAAATTAAGATCCAATGGCTAAGATTAAATTAGCTTTTATCCCATATCGGATTCTTAATTAATTTTGTTGTCTTTGGAGCACCTATATAAACCCAATGAATTCTTTACAAATTTTAATACCAAACATTTCATATCTTGGGTTTATATAAGTGAGCAACTCTAACGTTTAAGAGTAAGCCACTGATTTTGAGGATCTTTAAGTCTAATTGACTAGAGGAACCTCGAGTTAAAAGTTTTGAGGTATTTGCCTAGGCTAGCACCAAGGGCAAAATACCCGTGCACTCAAGGTGTAGTCTTGCCGTTGAGTTTATGCTTTGGTGTGTGCATCTTTGGAGGCCACACACTTGGGTGGCTCTTTGGAACGTGGAAGATCTTTCTGAGTTCGAGAAAAGCTTGTAGATTGGAGGGAGGACTGGAGGAGTCTTCGATTCAAGTGAGTATTTTTCTTTCTTTATTTTAATTAGAGTTCTTATGATAGTTAGCATGTTTAGGTTTATGTTCTTTGAATATTTTATGAGTTTTCATGCTTAGAGTATATAGTAACATGCCTATGCTTGTAGAATAAAAAAAAAAATGGGTATTGGGCAAAGTGATAGCGGCATCATAATTTGATTTTTTCTTGATTTTCCGCTGCGCTCTCGTGGCCGCTTCCCAATAGTGGTATCAGAGCGCCATTTTTTTGATTAGTTCTTTCTCATTTGAACTCGAAATTGGGTGTGTAAAAGCACGTTGGAAAGCTAACACCCTGAACTTAATTTTATGCACAAGTTTTGCATGATTTGGTTAAGATTTGAATTGTGAATTGTATTTAAGTTAAAGCATCTGTAAAAAAAATGAATATTAAATTTATTTGAATAAAATAAAATACAATATCATAATTAAATATTAATCAAAGTTATTTAATGCCTAAAATAATTCCAACATATTAAAACTCATATGCTTGATGATTCTATGTATGATTAGAATTGGCATGATTATTTTAGGGTGCAAGCATCTAGAGACTTTCTAAGGAAATATAGAGTGTATTGCTTATCCCTTAGTTAAGTAATTATTCAGTGATGAACTTAGAGATTTATTACCTTTAAGGCTAATAAATATAAATCACTTTTTTATAATAAAAGACATTATAAAAGATACAAGTGGGGTGGGACCAATGCGTTAATAAAACTTTCGAAACTAAAGTTAATTTAACCAAAGGTATTACTAGAGTTAGATAATGATTTGGTGTCTTCCTTCACTCACTACCTTTTTATAGCCAAAAGGAAAAGCTGTGAAGACATCTAGATAATCATTTACTCAAAGCTTACATTAAAGCATATTTAAAGTATTGGACTAATTTGGAGGATCTATTGTTTATTTCTGTCACCAAGGTAATAAGAGCCTAAGAGGTAAGGGTATTTAAGAGAGTTCGATCCACCCTCCCTCTGGGGAACTTTCAATGGAGGAATCAATTTCACAGTTATCACTTAAACTTGCTAAAATCCTCAATAATAATTTAAGTCTAAAATTTGCCTCCCATTGTAAAGTATAGACCCAAAGGGCTTAAACTGTATTGGCAGAACTAGGCTTTACCAGACTGACCAATACCAATTTGTCCCTAAATCGTACTATTGACAATGGTTTGACTTTTCTAAAACATAAGACGCAGCGACCCTTAGGCGTGGTCTTATAACTTAGTGGCAAAGATTGGGTGTCCACGAGGACTAGCATAAGCTATGGCATGTTTGATTTCCCAACCCAATGATCAAGGAATTGTGATTTGTATCATAAATTGGTTAGGAACCTAACTAATTATCTTATTTTATAACGACCGGCCCTAGTCGGAGTTATGAAATGATGATAATGGGATCCTTGCCCACAAGAAATCCATCATATTGGGGTTGATGCGATTTGCTTAAAATTTTAAAACAATTGAGTGGGAGCAACTTCATAATATTAAAACCCCATGTTATTATGAAACATTAATGAAAATATATTCCTAATTTTAACATTCTCTCTTAACATGTGGTTTAAATATTTCACAAACATTCAAAGGCAAACAGAGTATCACTTCGTTCCATCCTTGATGAGATAAGCTCAAAAGGGACAACTACAATGACTGGTTTAGAAACCTTAAAATTATCTTACGACAGGAAAAGATTTTCTATGTTCTTGAAAGACCATTTCCCCTTGAACCCGCAGAAGATGCTGACCAAAATACATTTGATGCTTGGAAGAAACACGTCGATGATGATGAGCAAGAAGTTTGCATAATGCTTGGCTCTTTATCGGACGAACTTCAGAAAGCTCACGAATATGGATGCTCAAACCATCATCTTTCACTTGAAGGAGTTGTATGCAACTTCCGTTCATACCGTGAGATTCCAAGTGTTATGTGCCTTATTCCAAATAAGGTATAAGGAAGGATCTGTTAGTGGACATGTACTTAAGATGATTGGCCACATTGAAAAATTAGCCAACCTCAGGTTCACCATGGATCATGAGATAGGTCACGATCTAATTCTTCAGTCCTTACCAAAAGACTTCTCTAAGTTTATTATGTAGTTTCATCTGTCTAATAAAACTACTTTAGCGGAATTGCACAATCTGATAAAGCAAGCAGAGAAGGACTTGAAACCGGAGCTTAAAACCTCCGTCATGCTTACGGGTACGGACCTGAAGCCACGAGGCCCAAAGAAAAATAAGGGCAAGGCCAAGACTCCAGATCACCTAAAGCCCAATGGTAAGTGGAGAAGAAAAAAGGAAATGGGAAATGTTTCTTTTGTGGAAAAAAAAGGTCATTGGAAGAAAGACTGCAGATCCTTGAAAGCCAAGGAAGCTAGGGAAGCCCAAGAGGCCAAGAAGCCTAATGCTTCAGGTATGTTGTATATGATTGAACTATATTCTCAAAACTTTGAACCTTCTACTTGGGTGCTTGACACCGGCTGTGGGACTCACTTGTGTAACAATGTGCAATGCCTGAGAAACAATAGGAGACTCCGTCATGGGGAGGTTGACTTACGCATGAGTAATGGAGCAAAACTAGCTGCATTGTACGTGAGGACTTATTCATTAGTTTTGGCGAATGGTTTAGTTTTAGACTTAGAAGATTGTGTTTATGTACCTTTTCTAGTAAAGAACATCATTTCAATTTCTTCTTTATGTAATAAAGGCTTTTCATGCCTAATAAGTTGTAATGAATGTTCTATTTATTTCAATGAAATAAAATATGGAGATGGTATTTTGAATAATGGTATCTATGTCTTACAAACTAACAAAGAATGTTCAACCTCTAATATATACAACGTTAACTCGAATAATCTCAATGAATCACTTCTATGGCACAATCACTTAGGTTATATCAATGAAACAAGATTAACTAAGCTACATAAGGATGGGTATTTCAGACCCTTCAAATATGAACCTTATGGAACTTGTGAGTATTGTTTACTTGGTAAAATGACCAAATTATCCTTCAAAGGTAAATGATAGCGTGTAGAGGAGACATTAGAACTCATACACTCTGATGTATGTGGTCCTATGTCAGTCACCAATAGAGGTGGATTTTCTTACTTCATTACCTTTATCGATGATCACTCACGATATGGGTATGTGTACCTTATGCGGTACAAATCTGAAGCCTTTGAGAAATTCAAAGTCTTCAAAGCTGAAGTAGAAAACCAGCTTAAAAAAGTATTAAGTCACTAAGGTCTGACCTAGGTGGTGAATACTTAAGCGATGAATTTCAAGATTACTTGAGAGAAAATGGCATTGTTTCCCAGTGGACTCCTCCGGGAACTCTACAGCATAATGGGGTCTCCGAAAGGAGAAATCGGACATTATTAGATATGGTTCGATCAATGATGCCAGGCACGGATCTACCTATTTCATTTTGGGGTCTTGCTTTAGAAACTACAACACTACTACTAAACCAAGTTCCTTCGAAGACTGTTAGTTAAACGCCATATGAGTTATGGTCTGGGAAACGTCTTAGTCTTAGTTATCTAAGAGTTTGGGGATGTGGCGCATATGTTAAGCTGACATAAACTAACAAATTGGATGATAGGGCAGTTAAATGTAAGTTTGTAGGATATGCCTTGAACTCAAGAGCATACGTGTTCTACGTCCCAAATGAACAAAGAACATTTGTCTCACGAAATGCTAAATTTCTAGAGAATGAATTCCTTCTTAAGAAATATAGTGGGAGTAGACTTGACCTCGATGAGGTACGAGAAGAACAACTAACATAGAACTAAACCCCAGGCCCCTTAAAAGGGCAGCGATGGAACAACCACAATGTTATGAACTTAGAAGGTCTGGTAGGGATAGACATGAGCCTGAAAGATATGGTTTCCATATTGATGAAGAACTTGATCAGGTCATTGATAATAACGATCCCACCAGTTATGACGAAGCAATGCGTGACATTGATTCAGTCAAGTGGCTTGAGGGCATGAAATCCGAAATAGACTCCATGTATCAGAATCAAGTCTGGGACTTGGTTGATGCACCTGAAAGGATAAAACCTATAGGCTGCAAGTGGATTTACAAGCGTAAAACTGATGTAGAAGGCAACATCCAAACCTATAAGGCTATGTTGGTGGCGAAAGGTTATAGACAAATCCAAGGAATTGACTATGACGAAACCTTCTCGTATGTTGCAATGATAAAGTCCATTCGAATTTTACTAGCACTAGCTGTACACTTTGATTATGAGATTTGGCAGATGGATGTCAAAATAGCTTTCGTTAATGGGAACCTCGTATAGGAAGTCTATATGACACAACCTGAGGGGTTTGCATCTAAGGATGATCATATTAAAGTATGCAAGCTTAAACGATCCATTTATGGACTCAAGCAAGCCTCCAGAAGTTGGAATATACGATTTGATGAGACAATCAAAGAATTTGACTTCATAAAAAATGTAGACGAGCCTTGTTTTTATAGGAAAAGTAGTGGGAGTGCTGTTGTATTTCTTATATTATATGTCGATGACATATTAATCATCGGGAATGATATTCCCATTATGCAAGCCACCAAGCAATGGTTACCTCAGAATTTCTCCATGAAAGATTTGGGAGAAGCAGCCTACATCCTCGGCATTAAGATCTACCGTATAGATCTAAGAGGTTGTTAGGACTTTCTCAATCTACGTACATAGATAAAGTTTTGAAAAGATTCAAAATGGAAGATTCCAAAAGAGGTAGTTTACCTACTTGTCATGGAATCAAATTATCTAATGAGCAATGTCCACTTACTCCTTCAGATATATACCATATGAGTAGGATCCTTTATGCTTCAGCAATAGGATCAATCATGTACGCCATGCTATGTACAAGACCTGATGTCTCTTATGCTCTTAGCATAACGAGCACGTATCAGGAAAATCCTGGTGAGAAACACTGGGCAGCTGTCAAAACAATCCTCAAGTATCTGAGAAGAACTGAGGATGTGTTATTGACATACGGAGATTATTCTGAGATGAAAGTCATTGGTTACTATGATGCGAGCTTTCAGACCGATATGGATGACAGCAGATTTCAAATAGGATATCTGTTTACTTTGAATGGTGGAGCTTTCAGTTGGAAAAGCTCAAAGCAGTCAACTACATCGGACTCCACCACTGAAGCCGAGAATATTGCAGCATCTGAGGCAGCTAAAGAAACAGTTTGGATGAAGAAGTTCATCACGGAGCTGAAAGTGCTTCCCGCGATAAAGAATGGCGTCACGATGTACTGTGACAACACGGGTGCCATTGCTCAATCAAAGGAACCAATGTCCCACCAGAAATCCAAGCATATACTCAGGCGATTTCATCTCTCAGGGAGATTGTTGAGAGAAAAGAAGTTATTATAAAGAAAATACCCACAAAAGATAATCTTGCAGATTCTCTGACTAAAGGGCTGACTCAACAAAAGCATAATAGGCATACCCGAGAGTATGGTATCCAGATTCATACTAGTTGGCTATAGTGCAAATGGTAGATTTTTAGGGATATGCCCTATTCCCAACTTGTGGATGGGCTATCTGTACATGTATTTGTAATATTTTCACTAATTAATAAAAAACACAATATTTATTATACGTGTCTTACATAAAATATATGAATCATCAAACACTATAATAAAGCCCTTGGAGTAATAAGATGATGGTTTTCACGCCTTATGAGAATCATTACTCTTAAACGTTCCTAGTCATAGTTTTGTGAATAATCTGGGTGTTCACAAAGCGGAGAGACTAGCATGATGATATGATCCACCCTTAAGTGGGGTAGCCGATCTCATAGGCTACTAGCGGAGATCCGTCCGCTTGGTGTATCACATGGATGCATGAGTTGCTCATGTCCATCGAACTGACCGCCGTAAGTTTTCACATGGAATGTTTATCCCATGTGTCTGTGAGAACTTTCATGTATCGATTGTATGACTAGTCCTTAGACTTGATGTCTTTACAATCTTTTTGTAGATCAAATAACTTTGACAATCTCCTCCCCGGTTTAAAAGATCCGGTCATAAGGGTATGATTGGGTCATTTGTTGAAACACATGAAGTTTGTAAAGATACAACAGAGAATCGCCACTCTCTCGGATAATATTTTCTTATAAGAGTAGTATTCCAGTTGGCGGGTTGATATGTGTGATCAGTGCTTGAGACTGTGGCCGCAGCGGAAGAATCATGTGAGATTCTTGGGTTAGCACGATTCATGACACTATCAACATCATACTTTTGACTATATGGGTAGACACTTTCCATACCCTAGGTCAAACGGTGGGGATACAGTGAGGCGAGGGACCGTATCATATGTAAATCACATACAGAATGGGTATATATATATATCTTTCCTTCTCATTTGGGGGCCTTGGCATGTTGCTAGATGTCAACCTTGGTCATTGAAATCGAACGACCATCTGATCGAAGGATAATTTATGTTCGATTAAAGTCCAATGGGCTTTTGATTGATTTCTTAAGGCGTGGACTTTTGGTCAACTCGGGTCAAACCGATAACCAAAGTCCACGGGATTTAACCATAAGCCCATAAATCAATCTTGGCCCATTAGGCCCAATTGAACATAAAAGGTTCATTAGCCGCAATTGGGCTTTATGGTTAAGGTTTTGGGCCCAATTGGATCCAATCCACTTGGACTAACCAAACTTGATAAATCAAGCCCAATAGGCCCAATTACAATTTTTTAATTCTAATTTCCAAAATTAGGCCAATTAATTAAATCCAAAAATCCAATTTTCACAATTTAATTACCAAAAGTGCATTATATGATTAAACAACTAAATCAACATTTTAAAAACACAAAATTAGTTTATTAATCATATTCAATTCATATCACATGTCAAACACACATAATGAAAAATCAAATCCATTCACATGCTTCAATGCTCTCGGCCAAGGAAGGGATTTTGTGTCCGATTTGGTTTCGATCCAATCGAACCTACAATCGACATCAAATCACCATCCGATTTGATTTCATACACATCCAATGTCACAAAACCAAAAACACCAAGACATTAGGGCATTATAGATTCGGCCAACATAAGAATATTAGGGTTTTTGTACAATTTAAATTAAATCCAATTCAATCTTAAATTAACATCATCCTTTATCATTATAACTCATCCAATGAATTAAAATGAAAAAATTCCAAGTTTCCAAACACATCACAATTCGGCCAACACTTCCAATTTGGGCAAAATTGATCCAATCACATTTTATTGAAATTGATCAAATCAATCTTCAATTAAAGATCATTTAAACATGCTCAATAATCAATTTAAAAAAAAAACCAAATCATGCTTAAAATCAAAATACCAAATTAGTCACATATTCGGCCAGATGCAAAATTTGGGGAAAATAATTCCAAATCATTTTTCATCAATTAGTCCAACCAAAATGAATTTAAACATGTTATACGGCATACTCAAACAGGCAATTTATCAAATAGCTCAACAAACATTTACCCAAATTTTAAGCCCTACAAATTTCATGCTTGCAACATTAGCTCATGATGCCATTGTTGGTTTATTCTAAGGTCCCAAGATCAAATCAAGACATGAAATAATGCGTGAATACATCAACGAAGATAGCGGAATACTTACATTGATCGGTTATGTCGATTTGAAGATGAATCATGCCCAAAAACGTACTGCCTTTGTAAGCCCACTGCAGCAGTCCATGCTCACTGTCTTGGCAGTTTCGGGTCTCAAAACGAAGCTCCAAACTCCGTCGGATGAGTCCCGCCTCATGGGTGAACCTCCCTACCACCTTCGCAAGACTCGTAGTGTGCTAGCACTTGCGGTTTTCACCATGAAAACCCAACTCTTGCTTCCCTATTGTCACGCCCAAACCAGTCAAGAAAACAGTCCACACTTTGTGTTTGGCGTGAGGAGAGAGAAGAGAGAAATTGAGAGAGAAGAAGTTTTGTGTTGTTATTAAAATGATTTACCAAAAATCAATTTATATTTATGCCATAATATCATTAAATTAATAATAAAATTATGACACAAAACATGCAATGGCTTAGAGTGTCAAACACTCAATTTCCATGCATTGATATTGAGTGCAATGTACACTATCTACATGCAATAACATTGAGTGCATTGTACACTATCTACATGCAAAGCATTAGAATGACATGTGTCATGTGGGCCCCACACGTTTCCAAATGAAAGTGGGCCCACGTGCACTCACGCGTTCGGGTTCGATATTTCCGAAATACCGAGCTTACGTCGCGACGTTAATTCAATCGAATAATTGCGGCTACCGAAATTATTATTTACGTCGCTAACGAATTAATTCTAAATTAACTCGTTTGCCCGAATTAAAATCTAATTTTAATTCCGCGTCGAAATCTAATTTCGTCTAATATATCGAATATATTAATACATCGATTAATTCCGAATTAATCGTTCTCTCTCTTTAGACGACATTTTATCCCGGATAAAATATCTCCGTTATTAATCCTAGATTAATTTTCTCTCTCTCTTCTTTATAATCCCAGATTATTCAAGAGTGCGAGTTGTGCGTCATCGGTGGATTATCGGGAAGCGACCATGAGATCCCCGGATAATCTGGCAGTAAATACGGTTGTCGGAGTGTCCGAATCACGTACGTACCAAGTACTACGTTCTACCGATTTACGAGACAAGGTCGACTCCTAGCAAAGCACCAAGTCTTCCCAAGTTCTCCGGACATATTCATCAAAGAATATCTAGATCTGTATCAAGCGTAGTATACTAATTGTATTGTGCATATCGGCCCAGTATCGGATAATCACGTGCTAGGGCTGGGGCTGGATAAGTGTCTGCCCCGTCCGAAACACATATCGGATGTCTGGTAACTAGTCTCTATAATCGGATATTCATGACCTGGCCATAATATCACGATTGGATGCGCATCACTTTAAGAGCACTAATACCGTATCCTGCGTGACATCATCTCCATTACGACTGGAGTGACACTTCCGTCTTGACATCACATCCAATACACTACGATTCTCTGATAAACCCAGAAGAGGTGAACACAGAACCAGTTAAGATCCCCCACCACCAAAACCAAAGTTTACCGATTGTCGTAAGTATTAGCGATGCAAGTCTCAGGTTAAGACTATACACACCTACCTTGATTTCGGCCTCCCATAGACACCTAGTCATAATACCAATGGGATTCCGAAGGGTCTATCCAGAGCGAAGCTGTTTCCCGTACCATCGTTGAAACACGACCTCCTATCGCACTTGCACAAGTATCCAATACTTATATATATGAGAACTATGCCGTTGTGCCCTCACAACGCGCACAAGTGCAATACTAGCCTATTCCGCATTATCGATGTCCAGTCTCGATAATACTACGGCTAGGGATATTTAATGATTAATCCTTCGTGGACTGATACTGTCTCATATCATCTCAATCCAGGAACTAATCATAGGGACCTCTCTTCATTATATATCTATGGTGATCTAATCACAAACGATGAGAGTGCAATTTCCTTATTACATAGTTAATTTGCTACAACAACACAATGATCTGTGCAAATAGTGACGCTATGGGTCATATTATCCAACAATCTCCCACTTGGCACGTAGCGAGTCACTCAAGTGTCCTACACTCGAACTATGTACAATTCGCTCAAATTGCTGAGGAAAGGTTTTCGTCAGCGGATTTGCTTAATTATCGTCTGACGCGATTTACACGATCATCACATCGCCACGATGTATGATCCGAACGAATCAGATGATACAGAAGTATATATCTGGATCGTCGATGAGACCTTTAATTCCTTAGCCTATGCTGACGCCTAGCTCAGCTGCTAACAGAACTTTATCTAATCTTATTAGATTTATTTTCGACCCAGATGGTCTTCTATTGCTGCCTCAGCTGCAGCAATGATCCGCATTTGTTGTTTATTCGGCAACAGTTATCTTGCTAGGAAGATTTCCAGCTCACTGTCCCTGTTATTCAAACTTTATAGTACCGTAGTATTTAATCGTTTGGAAACTTGCAGTGGTGATCCCAGTCACTTCAAGTTCTCCTTCTCCATAGTTTAAGATAACATCTTTAGTTCTCAGAGATACTAACAGATGTTCTTAACTTCAATCCAGTGACTATCACTAGGATTGACCCGATTGTGACTCCATATGCTCAAAGCATATGAGACACCAATACAAGTACATTTTAAATGTACAATTTCTCAGAGAGTGTTAACAACTCCAAATCTATTCCAGTAGATCTTTATTCCTTGAATAAAGGTTGTTACTCCCCAGAATTCTACGGAGAATTTCTATGAAAGAATATTATGAAAACCAAGCTTTCACAATTGTTTTATGGGAATTTCACTGTCAGTGCGCTCTCCCACTAACCTCCTTATATACACAAGAATTATTTCGTTTTGAGTCAAATCATAAACCATTATGATTATTTCAAAACGACAGTTCCAAGAACTTATGCTTGCATCAATCCAAACATGGATCGAATAACCCGCAAACCTGGTTTGTCGGTTATATAAAATCGTCAGGATCCTCCAAAAGGTTTCCTTTCGAAAGATCCGCGACGATTACAGTTATCACAGCATTATTATATATAACACGAAACATCAATATCAACAACAAACAGGTATAAAAGGTTAACCGTTATTAAACAACATTGATAACGATACCTTTCCGTCAAAACTAAAGGTTGCGTTTGTGTGATACCTTTGTCTGTGCATGTATGCCTTCCATGTATGTCTTCCTTGAAGACGTTTAATGTACCATAGGCACAACGCCTTGTGGTACAACAACTAGTATCCAAACATAGTTGTTATACATGGAATCCATTTCGGACTCATGGCACTTTGCCATAACAGGGAGTCGATACCTTGTATCACTTCCTCATAACGTAGTCGGATGGTACACCACCATAAGATTGACATCTTTATGAGGTTAGATCAGAAACCCATACCCTAGGTTGTTTTCTGACTCTATCCGATCTACTAGTTTCTTGTGTATTTGAAGATTAATGGTATAGTTTCATCATAGATGAACTGTTTGTGTTCCATTACGGACTTCGTGCCTAGATCAGTATTACTCCGATTTTCATCGAGTATCACTATCCTCCCACTGACCACTGCATATCTGTTCCTCTCAGGAAAACCGCATGGTGAGCAACAATTATATTGTTCTCATGTGGGATTTACAAGTACTATATTTAAGGTTTCCCTTAAGATAACCTATATTGGCACTTTATCCAATTTGGGTCCTTAGTTTGGTATCGTCCAAACGCTATGCCTGGCATACCCAAATTATCAGGAATGAGAAAACCCGTTTCTTCCCTGTTCATATCCTATATGATATCTGTCAAAGAGATTTATATGGAACCTTATTCTAAATAAGTTTTGCACTGTTAATACATATCCTGTTGAAGGAAACAGTAGCTCAGAGCGACTCGTGATAAACCTTATCATGTCCAACAAAAATTCGGTTTTTGATTCGGACACACCGTCTAACTGACGTGTCTCGGGAGGAGTCCTCATATGAAAGAATACCGTACTCTTTCATTTACATATGAAACTTACTGCTTAAGTATTTTCCATTACGGTTTTACCGTGGCGGAATAATACTATAGCCGATCTGTTTGTCTACTTCGTGTCGAAACTCTAAAGTTTCCGATCTGTGTTCTTCAAAAGAAACACATAACCGCAACGTGATGTCACATCCGTTAAGGTCACGAAATATTCATGTTCACATCTAGCCTAGCTAGATATGGGCCCACTTACTTCACCATGAATAGGGCTAACAGATCGGTGGCCCTTTTACTATTACCAAGTAAATAGTATTTTAGGTTTTTAACCTAATAAACTAGATTCGCAGACCTTATTTGAATAGTCAAATCAGTCCTAGTACCCACTCTATAAAAGTGTGGATATACGAGTCTTGTTTAATTGTGTCCTAGACAACAATGCCACAAATAAGTCTCCATTGATCAAATCAATTTGAGCTATTTATTTGTCATTTTATATGTTTGAGATTTTATTTATATTCAAAATATAAATTCTGTTATTTACATCCAATGTATTTATCTCAGTATCATCTTTATATATTGAAACACTTTAGTGTTCTAGAATATAAAGGTTTTATCCGCAATGGATTAAACACTGATATAGAGATAATGACTCTAGATAAACTAGTTACATTATGACAGTTCCTAATTTAAATACATACCCAAAAGGGTAGTTTCTAAACTTAGGTATCTACGGTCGAAACAGCGACTTTCGTCCCGTTTCCGATTCGCAGAGAAATCTCGGCTTGAAGCCAGTATCCAGCTCACAGCGGATTCTGAACGTCAATACATATATTTTATGTACCACACTAAGTATTTAAAATCCAATTTTAATACTACTAGTGAACATAACTTTGACAAATATTTTAAAGTTAGAGCCTCGCCCTTTCTTTAATTCCTTCGTGTCTTCCATATCCAAATGGTAGTCACTTTGGGATATGTCAATTACCTTTTCAATATTTCACAAACCTTTGGCCAAGCCTGGGTTTTAGAATATCGAAATGATGTGCACCTTGTGCAACATGCCCAATTGCAAACTTTGACTTTTTCTCCACTAGAATAGTCAATTAATTCTCCAAGAATTATTAATTGCAACTTTAATACTTTTAAATCTAAAGATAGATTTATTATAAGTATATTAATTAAGCACTAAAGTCATCATCACATAAATCTTCCAAAGACTTTATGCTCTACTATTTGCTTAATTATGGGCTTAGTAATAATAAGTTATTTTATCAAATAAATTAACCTATTATTAATTCCCAATAGAAAATTAAATCATTTAAAACATTTAATCCAATGATTATATATTTTAAATATTCAACCTTTCAATTCTTTACTTGATTTTAATAGTCCAACTATTTAATCAAATTATTAAGGTACTATTTATTATAATGATTACAATAATCCAATTATTTAATCAACTATAATTTTAATATTGATTACTATAATCCCATTATAAAATCAACTATCATTTAATTCAATTATATTGATTACTATAATCCAATTACAAAATCAACTATATATTGAATGAGTTTGTATATAGTCCAACTATATATATCTTTAAAACAACATAAAATATTAGTCCAACTAATACTTTTAATAAATATGACGAGTAAAATAAAATGAGCGTGTTTAGCGAGTATTCGAACGAATGTTGCAAATTCAATACTTGCCTCCCACTATTTTTCGTCGAGCCTCTAACCCTCTGTCGAGTACTCGGGAAACCGTGTTTCCTAGTGGGCTAGGATCCCGTTAAATATCACACAATCTTGACTTTGGCCAACAAATTGTATGATAATTAACTAGGTAGATCTCGAAGATCAATTGGATCTCATCCAACTCCTAGATCCAGTAGGTGGACATCCAAGTCCCAAACATATATCTAATATATGCCTATACATCGAATGTATACCCTAACCTTTTTCCTCTGAATCAACTAGGCCTTGGCTTTGGCACAACAAACCTAGTGATCCCAGTCAAGCGCGGACCCATTGACATGGAAGCTTCGTAATCAATGTCAATGGACAAGAAGTGGTCTTGACTTTGGCCAACAAACCACAACTTGGACACGACACCGATATGGAACAAAGCCTCGTGATTAAAACACATCTTCGAAGGACAAGGGCTTGACTTTGGCCAACAACCCCTGCCAATCTCGGATCTTGAGTAAGAATCACTCAATGGAAGGAAAATAAACGCTTGATATTTAACGAGGGTTTTTCGCGTGCAAATTGGCTACCAATTTAATTATCTTTGTTAAGGTCTCATCATCATACACCCTTAAACATGCATTCTAAATACATAATAAAGCGAGTATGAAAATAAATAATAATGATATGCGGATGGATACTTAACACATTGATCCTAGATCAAATCTCTCCCTTTCTCACTCAAGCTAGCACTTGTACTACTTCTACCCGTTACACTACACTTCTAAAGAAACCTCATATATATAGAGGGGAATAGGTGAGAAGAGAATACAAAGAGAAAGAAGGTGATAAGGCTGGACACGCAGGTCCAATTTAATAAATCGAATTTATTACAACAATTTCTAAAATTGCCCACCCGACTAATATCCATCCGATATACATTATTCATTCAACACAACCACGTATTCACACACATAAGCATGTTATCAATCAATCTAATCAAATTAATTAATCTGATAATTAAGTGATCATCCAATGTTCAAACAACGATTTGATTTTGTTCGAGTCAAACTCGTTTTTGCGAATAAGTACTCAAAGTACGAATTCATGAATTAAATTAAACTACATCATTAAATCTAATTTAACATGTATTTAATACTAATTCACTATTCAATTCAAAATTAAATATTACACTTTTATTTAATAAACCTTTTACGATTTAAATTCCAAATCTAATCGTAACGCGTCTCAAAGACCGATTAACGTCCAACGTCAATTCAATTAAAGTCCAATGGGCTTTTGATTGATTTCTTAAGGCGTGGACTTTTGGTCAACTCGGGTCAAACCGATAACCAAAGTCCAATCCGGGATTTACCCCATAAGCCCATAAATCAATCTTGGCCCATTAGGCCCAATTGAACATAAAAGGTTCATTAGCCGCAATTGGGCTTTATGGTTAAGGTTTTGGGCCCAATTGGATCCAATCCACTTGGCCTAAACCAAACTTGATAAATCAAGCCCAATAGGCCCAATTACAATTTTAAATTCTAATTTCCAAAATTAGGCCCAATTAATTAAATCCAAAAATCCAATTTTCACAATTTAATTACCAAAAGTGCATTATATGATTAATCAACTAAATCAACATTTTAAAAACACCAAATTAGTCTTATTAATCATGCTTAATTCATTATTACATGTCCAACATACAAATTGAAAAATCAAACCCATTTACATGCTACTAAGCTCTCGGCCAAGGAGGGATTTTGTGTCCGATTCGGTTTCAATCCAATCGAACCTACAATCGACATTAAATCACCATCCGATTTGATTTCATACACATCCAATGTCACAAAACCAAAAACACCAAGACATTAGGGCATTATAGATTCGGCCAACATAAGGAATTTAGGGTTTTTGTACAATTTAAATTAAATCCAATTCAATCTTAAATTAACATCATCCTTTATCATTATAACTCATCCAATGAATTAAAATGAAAAAATTCCAAGTTTCCAAACACATCACACATTCGGCCAACACTTCCAATTTGGGCAAAATTGATCCAATCACATTTTGTTGAAATTGATCAAATCAATCTTCAATTAAAGATCATTTAAACATGCTCAATTAATCAATTTAACCAAATCATGCTTAAAATCAAAATACCCAATATTAGTCACATATTCGGCCAAGATGCAAAATTTGGGGAAAATAATTCCAAATCATTTTTCATCAAATTAGTCCAACCAAAATGAATTTAAACATGTTATAAGCATACTCAAACAAGCAATTTATTCAAATCATGCTCAACAAACATTTACCCAAATTTTAAGCCCTACAAATTTCATGCTTGCAACATTAGCTCATGATGCCATTGTTGGTTTATTCTAAGGTCCCAAGATCAAATCAAGACATGAAATAATGCGTGAATACATCAACGAAGATAGCGGAATACTTACATTGATCGGTTATGTCGATTTGAAGATGAATCATGCCCAAAAACGTACTGCCTTTGTAAGCCCACTGCAGCAGTCCATGCTCACTGTCTTGGCAGTTTCGGGTCTCAAAACGAAGCTCCAAACTCCGTCGGATGAGTCCCGCCTCATGGGTGAACCTCCCTACCACCTTCGCAAGACTCGTAGTGTGCTAGCACTTGCGGTTTTCACCATGAAAACCCAACTCTTGCTTCCCTATTGTCACGCCCAAACCAGTCAAAAAAACAGTCCACACTTTGTGTTTGGCGTGGAGGAGAAGAGAGAAATTGAGAGAGAAGAAGTTTTGT
The DNA here is from genome assembly GCA_019454045.1 of Zanthoxylum bungeanum. NCBI lineage: Eukaryota > Viridiplantae > Streptophyta > Magnoliopsida > Sapindales > Rutaceae > Zanthoxylum > Zanthoxylum bungeanum. The sequence goes on from SKCR01027983.1 coordinate 226,651, forward strand.
GTTGTTTATTAAATGATTTACCAAAAATCAATTTATATTTATGCCATAATATTCATTAAATTAATAATAAAATTATGACACAAAACATGCAATGGCTTAGAGTGTCAAACACTCAATTTCCATGCATTGATATTGAGTGCAATGTACACTATCTACATGCAATAACATTGAGTGCATTGTACACTATCTACATGCAAAGCATTAGAATGACATGTGTCATGTGGGCCCCACACGTTTCCAAATGAAAGTGGGCCCACGTGCACTCACGCGTTCGGGTTCGATATTTCCGAAATACCGAGCTTACGTCGCGACGTTAATTCAATCGAATAATTGCGGCTACCGAAATTATTATTTACGTCGCTAACGAATTAATTCTAAATTAACTCGTTTGCCCGAATTAAAATCTAATTTTAATTCCGCGTCGAAATCTAATTTCGTCTAATATATCGAATATATTAATACATCGATTAATTCTGAATTAATCGTTCTCTCTCTTTAGACGACATTTTATCCCGGATAAAATATCTCCGTTATTAATCCTAGATTAATTTTCTCTCTCTCTTCTATAATCCCAGATTATTCAAGAGTGCGAGTTGTGCGTCATCGGTGGATTATCGGGAAGCGACCCATGAGATCCCCGGATAATCTGGCAGTAAATACGGTTGTCGGAGTGTCCGAATCACGTACGTACCAAGTACTACGTTCTACCGATTTACGAGACAAGGTCGACTCCTAGCAAAGCACCAAGTCTTCCCAAGTTCTCCGGACATATTCATCAAAGAATATCTAGATCTGTATCAAGCGTAGTATACTAATTGTATTGTGCATATCGGCCCAGTATCGGATAATCACGTGCTAGGGCTGGGGCTGGATAAGTGTCTGCCCCGTCCGAAACACATATCGGATGTCTGGTAACTAGTCTCTATAATCGGATATTCATGACCTGGCCATAATATCACGATTGGATGCGCATCACTTTAAGAGCACTAATACCGTATCCTGCGTGACATCATCTCCATTACGACTGGAGTGACACTTCCGTCTTGACATCACATCCAATACACTACGATTCTCTGATAAACCCAGAAGAGGTGAACACAGAACCAGTTAAGATCCCCCACCACCAAAACCAAAGTTACCGATTGTCGTAAGTATTAGCGATGCAAGTCTCAGGTTAAGACTATACACACCTACCTTGATTTCGGCCTCCCATAGACACCTAGTCATAATACCAATGGGATTCCGAAGGGTCTATCCAGAGCGAAGCTGTTTCCCGTACCATCGTTGAAACACGACCTCCTATCGCACTTGCACAAGTATCCAATACTTATATATATGAGAACTATGCCGTTGTGCCCTCACAACGCGCACAAGTGCAATACTAGCCTATTCCGCATTATCGATGTCCAGTCTCGATAATACTACGGCTAGGGATATTTAATGATTAATCCTTCGTGGACTGATACTGTCTCATATCATCTCAATCCAGGAACTAATCATAGGGACCTCTCTTCATTTATATATCTATGGTGATCTAATCACAAACGATGAGAGTGCAATTTCCTTATTACATAGTTAATTTGCTACAACAACACAATGATCTGTGCAAATAGTGACGCTATGGGTCATATTATCCAACAGAGGCCCACATGGGTGGCTCTTGGAACTTGGAAGAGCTGCTGAGTTCGATAAAAGCTCGTAGATTGGAGGGAGGATGGAGGAGTCTTCGGTTCAAGTAAGTCTTTTTCTTTCTTTATTTTAATTAGAGTTTATGATAGTTACCATGTTTAGGTTTATGTTCTTTGCATTTTTTATGAGTTTTTATGCTTAGAATCTATAGTAACATACCTAGGCTTGTAGAATAATCAAAATAAATGGGTCTTGGGCAAATGGATAGCGGCAACATAGTTTTTAATTTTCCGCTGCGCACTCGCGACTGCTTCCTAATAGTAGTATGGCGTAGAGCCAATGAGATAGGGTATGAAAACAGTAAGAAGGAAAATAGAAACGTCAGGAAGATTCAATACGTTTATAGACATGAGTAATGTAGTTTGGAAACAGCCAGGATAAGTGAAGACTGTAACCAAACCAGTAAGCGTAAGTCCATCTCTCAACATAGAGCCTATTAAAAAGAAGGACCAGTAGAGTAGAGGAAAAGCATGAAATGGAATAGGTTAAGGCTACAATAAGCTGAACTAAGCCTGAAAGCCTCATAGAATTAAGAAACCCTTAAAGAAGTAAAAACTTAGAAGTACGAAGAGACTAGTGATAACAACTCTTAGGAACATAGTGAACAACTTATAAAAAATCTCTTGTTATTAAGAAGAAAGAATTAGACAAAGAGTAGTACCCGAACCAAAGATTTAGTAGAAGATATCCTAAGTAATTGAAATAGATAGAGTTTTTCAAAAAGTTAAGGAAGTAAGGAGTGTAAGGAACTGAGACAAGGAAGAAATATTTGTAGCAGAGCAAGTTTCTTAAGGAAGAATAGCAAAGAGAATATATTAGTTCTCAGAGGAAGAAAATAACGAATTCAGAGGGTTAAACAATAGAGACTAAACATGAATGAGTACAGAGGTAGTACGAGGAAGTTGTTGGAGAACACAGCTCTAGAAGAGTTTCACAGAAGAGGTGGAGAGATCGATTGTTGATAATGATCAGGAGTAAAATAAGAGAAGACAAACCATAGAGTTTTAGTAGTAGTACCCTAGCAGGAAGCCAACATCAGATAGGAAAACAACAGAATCATGAGTTTAAAGATGGCAACATAAGCAACTGCAGCATGTATACTTAGTGAGGACACCGCCACTGGGAGACATCAAGACAATCCCCACCCTCCCAACCCTCGTTAAAAAATAGCAACAGAAATGGATCTTCAAGGTTACTTCAAGATATTCCGAGGAATAAGTGAAGTGTAGTAAATGAAGACAAAAAACATAAGACCTTCAGATATAGTTTAATGACAAAACAAAATGAGAGACGGTTCTGAGTAAAAGAGACAGAAATGAAGTTGTTAAGTTGGAACAGTACGGAAATAAAGTAGTAGTTAAGTAATAACCGAGATTCCAAGAAACCAAGGTTTGATGAAATGATAGACACGTAAAGAAAGAAGATATTCCCCAGGTCGAAAGACAGAGACATAGACCAAGAAGTTCTCAGTTGATAGTAAAATAAAGCAGAGGATGAAAAGAGTACTAAGAAAAAGTTAGGGAGGGAAGCTGTTTAGGTACAACGACGGTAGGAGAGAATACTTAATAAGTAAAGACAAAAGTAAGTAACAACAAGGTAATTTTAGTCACATAATCATATAAAGTACCCAGCCCGACCAAACCATTATGGGTTTAGGACAACTTTAGCCACAAGTATGGGTGGTTTGATAGATTCACATCATAGTACGGAGACGAAGAGGTAAGTTATTGCGAAGCTGTAATTGGCATAGAAAATGAATTCTCGAGCTACATAATATTGGCAGGTATATGAGTAACGACCTTTGAAAGCAAAGTACGAAAGAGTATAAACTTTAATTAGAACCAAATCACTAACATCAATGTGAATAACATGGATTACCATTTAAGTACCAAAGTGTACCCACTTGAGCTTGAATTTTTTTAACCAATCAAAATGGACCATTAGGAAGTTATCTAGAAGCAACAATTTGAGTACAAGCGGCGTCGGTAGATAATATCAGTAAGTTACAAAACCCCAAGCCCCCATAGAAAAACAGAAATTTTGGAACTTGAAGAGAAAAGCTCATAAACAGATGAAGGTTGCAAATAGAATATAAAAAGTGAATAGTTGTCTATTGATTTTCAAAAAATCAAATAACATATACCAAAAATCTAATTTTAGGTAAAAGTCAATCTCCTTTCACAAAGTGTGTTTTACAAGTCTTCTCTAACATCTCACTAAAACCCATCACTTTAAATTTAACTAAAGTGACAAGTGATGTGACTTGTGATGTGACATGTGGGCCCTATTTGATTCAAAATTCGAGTGGGCCCGCAAACACTCCCGGGCTCGGGTTCGCTAATTCCGAATTAATGAATTTTCCGTTGCGACGTAATTAAATCAAATTTAATTAAATAATTATGGCTAGCAAAATTACTATTCACATCGCTAACGAATTAATTCTAAATTAACTCGTTCGCCCGAATTAAAATCTAATTTTAATTCCGCGTCGAAATCTAATTTCGTATAATATATCGAATATATTATTTTATCGATTAATTCCAAATTAATTGTTCTCTCTCTTTAAATAATATTTTATCCCAGATAAAATATCTCTGTAATTAATCCCAGATTAATTTTCTCTCTTATTAATTAATCCCAGATTAATAAAGTGCGAGTCATACGTCATCAGTGAATCTTCGGGAAGCGACCCATGAGATCCCCAGATATGTTGGCAGTAAATCCGGTCGTCGGACTATCCGAACACGTACGTACCTAGTACTACGCTTTTACCGATTTACAAGACATGGTTGGCTTCTAGCAAAGCACCATGCCAACCCAATTCTCCAGAAATATTCTTACTGGAATATGTGATCTATATCAGGCGTAGTATACGTAGTATTACGTATTACGATCCAGTATCGGATGTCACGTGCAAGGCGTGAGGCTGGAATTGTGTCTGCCCCGTACGAAGCACATATCGGATCTCTGGTAACTAGTCTCTATAATCGGATAATCATGACCTAGTCATATTATCCCGATGATTGCAGTACATAAGAGCACCAGTTCCGTATCCTACGTGATCATCATCTCCACTATGACTGGAGTGATACTTCCATCTCGACATCACACCCAATACACTACGATTCTCAATATACCTAGAAGAGGCGTACACAGAACCTGTTTGTAGACAACACAGGAATCTGGGGCGACGCAATGCTGTTCCAGGCTCGGGGGCCTAGTTGGGAGTACGGAATAGCCAACGGAGGACTAAACCGGAGAATAAGGGAGTCGCCACCCGGTGTGAACCGAGATAAAGATTTAAGGCCGCACTCACCCCTCGCAATGGAAGACCTCAAACCATTGGGTTCGGAATGGTCCCTTACTTATGCAATTTGTAATGTAAAGATTTATGCAATAATCCAACCAAGCCTATGACATATATTTCCAAGTGTAACACAATCCTAGATTCACATGCTTAAAAGTATGGTTTACATCTAACATACATGAAACCAAATCTTATTGCCAAATTCACATGCTCAAAAGTAGGCCTTTGCAACAACAAGCACATAACGTCATAAGAATTCAATCATTCATGTAAATATAAACACAAACAGTCATGGTAACATTTGCATGTAATGTAAAGGAAATCAAAATGACGATAAACAACATTGTAGGCACAGACAACTAGAGAGGTAATACAAATGCATAGCGTACAAAGGGGTAACCATATGCTAAGATGGATATGTCATAATGTGATGCAAGAGGATCTGTTTACCGTGTGCGTTCGTGAAGCGTCCGTAGATGTGTTCGAACGGTAAACAAAAGGTTCTCATTCGAGTAGCGTCCGTAAACGCGTTCGAACGGAAATGAAACAGAATACTCACGTTCGTGTGGCGTTTGTTAACGCGTTCGAACGGAAATGAAACAGAATACTCACATTCGTATGGCGTCATGAACGCGTTCGAACAGAAATAAGACCTGATGAATGACAAGGCAAAATACATGCGCGTTTGAGTTGCGTTCGTAAACGCGTTCGAATGGGAACAGACCTGATGCATGAAATGAGACGTAATACATAAAAAACAAAATAAAGGGGCGCGGCGAAGTACTGCCGTAAAGGCGGCCTTTTGGGGCTCTTGATCTCTCAAAGAGAGGACCTTTAGACCAACATACTAAGCCTATGCGCGTCGCATCACATCATACATACAAACATAAAGACAATCATATCAAACTAAATATGCCCGATTGAACGTATCTTGCATTCAAACGGACACACATCAACCGGCGCGGCAAAGCATCGTGGTAAAGGGCTTTAAACCCCTCCCCATAGGGGATCTCACATCACACTTACTAAGCCCATGCGCTCGATTGAATCATGCATACAAAGAGTTAAAAGCAATAATATTAAACGTAGTGTGCCCGATTGAACGTATCTCGTATTCAACCGAACACACATCAATCGGTACGGCAAAGCATCGTGGTGAAGGATTTTAACCCTTCCGATTAGGGGACCTTTCATCGCACTTACTGAGCCCATGCACTCGATTATATTATACACAAATAAGCGGCATACAGAATTTAAGTGACGAGAAATAAATAAACCAAAGCAACACAAAACAAGAGAGGGTGCCGTTTACTCAAGTGGTACGTGGAGTTGTATCCCAAGTACAGACCGCACTACCATCCATTCGGATTCGGCTACGAAATTTACGTCTGGGTTTCCATCCTATATACCACAAGAGATGACACTCTTCCATTTCATTCAAGCCACAACATGCATCCATAAACGACTCTCATGCGAATAGAATTCAATAATAAAAGAAACGAATATAAACTAATGAAAAACTGCCCTCAGGTCTAACCTTTTAAATCACCTCTCGGATGTACGGTACACGATCGTCGGAAGGGTGGATGCTCCGCAACTCTTCCGGTTCACTGGTTCACTGTTCTCGTTCGTTGTCTTACTGTTTTGAGTTGTCGTTCTCCATCTTTTGCTGCTGCTTTTGACTCCGATTCGCTGCCGTTGCTACTGTTTTGCTGCTATGTTTTAGTTACTGTTTTTGGGATGTTCTGGTTACTATTTTTGGTAATTTAGGGGACTGTTTTGGTGTGTGTTTAGGGCTGCTGTTTGGGACTGATTTCAGGGGTAGTTTCGGTGCTGTCAGGGGCTGATTTCAAGGGTTAGGGACTGCTGTGTGTTGTTCTTGTTAAGTTGGTGAGGGAAGGGTTGTTGTGTGTGTTGTTTGTGTTTGTTCCGTGGAAAGGCAACGAGTGGAGTGAGTTGAGAGGGCTAGGCTGTGTTGCGTGTGAGTTGTGTCTCTTGTATCTCAGCTAGCTATCCTTGAGAAGGTTGGTGAAGGGTTCTTTTTATAGGCAAAGGGTTAGGCTTGACAAGGAAAGGGATTTGTGTATTTAAAAAGGGATATGATTTGGTGTTGGACAAGGAAAGCAAGGGATTTGATTGGCTTGGATTAGGCATGTTGAATATTTGATTGGCTTGGATTAGGCATACAATATTTTAAGTTAGGAATAATATATATTTGATTGGGAATATAATTGGTTGATTGATTTTAATTAGGCATGACATCTTTTTAGTTTGGTATGTGATTTTTAGATTTGTTTTGATTTCACCATGTGTTAAATATATGTTTTAAGTGGGCTTGGGCGTGTGGGCCAAGTTTTGGGCGAATTGGGCTTGATGTGAGGCTAGCAGCAAAACCAGAATTACCGACACCGTTCGAACTCTTACTCGAACGCATCACGAATGCCCGCAATCTGTTTGACGTTCGAACGTATACACGAACGTAGCACCAACGAAAACAGTGAACCTTGTTTATTCTGAATTCCCCTTTCGATGTCCGTTTTCCGTGACCTCCGTGACTTAAAAGGTAGTGTCTCAAAAATGAGACTCATCATAGGGACTTATGTGTAAAAATGTAGTGCCTACACTGTTAAAGCCCTGGACGACCAAAACCAAAGCGTATTGATTGTCGCAAGTATTAGCGGTGCAAGTCTCAGGTTAAGACCAAATACACCTACCCTGATTCGGACTTCCATAGACACATAGTCATACTACCCATTGAATTCCGAGGGGTCTATCCAGAGCAAAGCCGTCCCGTACCATCAGTAAACACAACCTCCTATTACACTTGAATGAGTATCCTATACCCAAATATATGAGAACTATGCCGTTATGCTCCCACAACGCGTACAAGTGTAATACTAGTCTTTTATGCATTATCGATGTCCAATCTCAATAATACTCTGACTAGGGATATTTAATGATTAAACCTTCATGGATTGATACTGTCTCATATCATCTCAATCCGAAACTAATCATATGGACCTTTCATCATTTATACATCTAGGTAATCCAATTACAAATGATAAAAGGGCAATTTCCTTTGTCACATAGTTAATTTGTACAACAACACCATGATCTGTACAAATAGTGATGTTATGGGTCATAATTGTCCAACAAGCATATGAAGATACTTTTGACCCACAATGAGAGTATCAAAACCTTTAATGATGCTAAACGTCACCTTGAAATAGAAAGCGACCGACTCGCGGCTGCTAAGTCAAATACTGAAGTGTATATGACAGAAACTAGCAAACCTGGGGGTTTCTAGAAGAAAAGAAAATTTCATGGTGGTGGGTTTCAGTTCGGAAAATAACAAAATTCTCCCAAGCCATAAAAGAAACATAAAACTAATCAACATGGGAAAGGAAAATGTCCTACCAAAAAGAAAAACATGGCAAAGGTTAAATGTTTTAACTGTGGTAAGAAAGGTCATTTTTATCGTGAATGTATTGAGCCTAAAAAGGTGAATACCTTTCATGCATATTTAAATGAAATATGTGTTTCAAGTTCAATCTTTCTAACTGAATCTAATCCTTTGTGGACTATAGACTCAGAAGCCACAGACCATGTAGCGAATGATAGAGATGCCTTCGTGGAATTTGACGAATTTCACCTGGGGTGAAGTGGATATATATTGGCAACAACTCATAGGGTTTATGGGCACCATGGCCAGCGTACATAGGTTTGTAATTAAGCTGCAGTACAACATGCCAGTTTGTGTAGATCGTGCTGCCCAAACTATATTGGTTGATATCAGCCCACCCACATCAATGGTAAGTCCCTCCAACAGAGAGTATAACATGATTATTTGTTCTTTTATGAAATTGGTAATATGGGTGCCTGGCAGCAATGTTCGGGTCAGGAAATGAAACCAAACCCTGACATCTGGCTTATGATATCGTGAGCTCATCTTCAAATATTCCCCGCTGGTACTCATATCCCATACAACATTGGGGATGCAAAGTGTTTGTGTGAGATGAGTCATATCTAGATGCTTCATAGCTGTCGTGTATTCATCTTCTTCCATATCGGGCATCCCATAATACCTATTAATTATGGATCTATCAAACGTCACATGTTGACCTAGCATTGGCCTAGAACTCACAAAAAACTGGTATAGAGGCTAGGTTAGGCTGTTGGCAAAGCTTATGCCAGTGTCTGGTGGCATTAATTCTATCAATCTGGGGAAAATTTCCGGGGTTAATCTCAAAACCCCTCTTCATAACCGGTAATTTTTGTCTCATCCTTTTTTCATATCGTTGCTCAGCAGTTACCGACATAAATTTTGTTGCATTGTAACTCGATCCGGATTCCGCTGAGGTTCTCGTTCTCTTAGGGGCCTTTTTAATTTTTTAAAAATTTCGGCAGAATTTCCCCTAATTATCAAGATTTCCAAATTTTTCAACCTAGAATTTCTAACACTTCAATAATTCACAAAATCACCTTCGCCCCCAAATCTACAAATTTACCTATAGCCACTACCACAAACACACGCCCACAACTTCAAAATTTTAACATAAAAAAATGCAACTTCTTCTTTTCAAAAATTCACACAACACAAAAAATTGGAGATAAAAGGAACGAAAATACCCAAATCGTGAGCTTGAATCCCCAAATCTGAGTGGTTCACGTGCAATGGAGGATGGAATCTTCGAATTGGTGGATGGGTTTTTGTGTTTAGTGAGCTATGGTAGTAGATTTGAGTGTTTGGTTGAGAGAGAACGTGAAGAAAAACGAGAGAGAAAGAGAAAAACAAATGAAGGGGAATTGGAAGAAATGAAGTTTAATGAGTTTGGTTGAGGGATTTGAGGTAGAAATCGGGTATTGGTTGAAGAAAAATGAAGAAAAAGATGAAGGAACCGGGGAAGAATATGAAAATGAAAGTGAAGAGAAAGAGTGGCGGCTGTTGTTTTTAGGCATAGAATCACGTTCGGGTCGCAATGCGACGCCCTAAAAATGGGGGTGCTCACTTGTTTAGGTTAGCACGTCACGACTCATATGGTTTACGCGTCGTGACATTTGTTTTTTTTCTTTTTTTTTTTAGAAAAATGCAAATCTTTCAAGTATATCCACTAAGATGCGTTTCAAGAGTCGATTCCTTACTCTACCATCTCTAATGAATTTAATTTTTATCTTCATGATTTTTTCTAACTTTATTACGTGATAACCCCGTTTTCACTGGTTTGCTTTGCTTTAAGTGCTCAGTCTGTGTTTTTCCCTGCAAAAATAACACTAAAAAATTAAAAACTCTACAACATGTATACACAAAATACAAAAATAACAATTTAAGTAAAAACAATAAAATTTTGAATGGGTTACCTCCCTACTAGTGCTAAATTTAACATCTTCAGCCAGACATTTTTGAAGTCCATCCATCAAGGAGGTTTCAGTGAAGTTTTGGACGTCCGATTGAAAAGAATCCCATAAGCGTTGCTTTTGAAAGGTCTCTTCCAACGATGAGGTGACCAAAAGAATTTTGTCTCATTAAGTGCTTGTGCCACCTTCTTAAATTTTGTCGCTCCAGTGGTCTGCAAAAGAAATGAAAATAAATCAGGAGGTCTCGTATAGTGTTTGACATTGAATAGTTGTTCCATTTTGTCCAGCTTCTAGGCGGTGTCCTCGATGTGTACTCCCCAATACAGTGATTGTTCTCCTGAAGTCATGAGATTTTCAATACGGTTAGAAATTTGCTCTTCCATTTGCTCTGTATCTTGCTCCATTTTTTCTTCACAGATATACTTCAGAATTTCATTGTTCAGCTCTTCATCTGTCATCTGGGAAATGCATGCTCCAAGATCCTCATTTGTTGGTGTGGTTAGTACAGATAGCTCTGCTACTTGTTCCTCCTCAAAGATGTAATCAGCGACTAGAGAATTATTCAGATTAAATTGGAACTCTACTTGTTCGGGCTCCTGAACTGATACCTCTGACTCTTGATACTGCTCAGTCTCTTCCTCTGTTAAGGTGTCATCGTGAAATGCTTGGTACTCGAAGGCTTCATCAGTGTCATCTGAAAATATTTCGTGAGGTGTGATGTTCTGGTTTTCTATTAATTGTCTCGTTTGATCTGTCATTCTTTGTATGGATGCCGCTTGACTCTAAAACATGTCAACCATTGCATCAAGTTTAGCTTACCGTTTCTTGAGCATGTCTATCAACTGTCTTATTCCTGATGGTTATGGTTCTTGATGAAGATCATAGGTTGATGGTGGATATGATGAAAAATATGGTTCAATGAAATATGCTGGTTCTTCGTATCATGAAGGATTCTGATAGTTCTGCAAGCCTGAATTGTAGTTGTACGTGCAATGATCGCTAGGGTGGTTTCCACATATATCTCACATCTCTGAAATGGTTGAGCAAATGTTGTGTTATTTCTCTCTGACATCCATGGATAGTTGTTGGACTGGACAACAGGCCTAAGAAAATCGAACAGCTGCTTCCTGATATAGGGTTTATCTTCATCTCTTAAAGCCCGTTATGCTTATATCGCCCAATAATGTTCTATTTTCAACCACCTGAAAATAAAAGAAAGAAATAAAAATTACAGATAAAAATAAAGAAAATTAGATACAAGTAAAATAGATAGCTTCAAAATTAATAACGCAAGAAAAATAAGTCCCCGGCAACGACACCAAAAACTTGACCGGTGGTAAACACACACGTAACACAAGCACACATATCACTCAAGTAGTATAAAAATATCGATCCCACGAGGACTTAATTTCTACTATTGTTATTAATTATTGATTCTATTTATTTACAGGTATCTAATTAAGGTGAGAAGGGAATGATTGGTCATTGGTTGGTTGAATATGGATTTGCTAAATAAATAAATAAAAATATAAAATAAAACAAAAGAAATTAATAATAAAGAACATAAACATCTAGGGTTATGATTCCACACAATATTATTCTAATGATGAATTGATTCTCTTATATATGTGCAATAATTCAGTTGTTAACCTGGAATACGAAGATATTCATAAGTCTCTTCCGATGGTTAGATTCAAACACCCAAAGTAACCCAATTAACTATATTCCTATGTTAACCAAGTTACCTGAATTCATTAAGTTAATGTTCCAATTATTGCTACCCACGCTCGACAAGTATATGTCTATCCTGGAAGGAAATCTCTCCTAAAGTGAAATCTACCCTAAGGTGAGATCGTGAAATATTAAATCTAAGGCTGAAACCAAAAATCCCTTTTCCAAGTTCATTTTAAGTTTACCACATCAATCTTATTGGGGATCAGGCAACAAGAAGCATTAAACTTAAGATTCAATAAACAAGCTTAAAGTATTACCCATTATATAAAGAAAATCAATTATTAAACTCGTGAATATTGTGCTTCATCACTTCCCTAGATTAAAAATAAAATTATGGGGTTAGGGGATCCACCTTTAGTATTTCAAATGTAGAAATCTCACTTAATTATAATATATAAATTTTCATTATATTATCAACCGATCATATAAGTAGTATCCTAATATAGCCATGTTATAATTAATTCCAACCGACCATAAAAACGGAATCTAATTAAGTCAGGTTAAAATTAATTTAATTAAGTCCAACCGACTATAAAGGCGGTATCCAATTAAGTCAGGTTTTAAGATAATTTATATATTATAAATTAAGGGAGATTAATCTAAATTACCATAATAAAAGTTTCACCCTTCCCCCAACAGAAATTAACTACAAAACATAAAAGAAATATAAAGTAAATAAACTACTATTACTAGTAAAAATAAAAAAACATTACAAAACTACTAAATAAAACTAAACAAACAAGATACAGTCTTTAATCCCCTATTAGGAACCTCAGGAGAGTATGAATTTGGAAAATGAAATCAGCTTCTATTTATAGGTAAATTTCGGTCTTGCGCGTCGCGACGCGCCGTTGATTTGTGACACGTGTAAGCGGCTTTGGCGAGATGATGACACATGGCACGCAGCTGTTGGTAGACTGAATTATTGGGTGGGCATCGCAATGCGTGAAGGCTTAGCGTCGCGACACTGATGTCATGTTAACGTAAGGGATGACACTTGTCGGCAGGCTAAATTATTATGCTCACGTCATGATGATATGGCAATGACTCACGTGATGACACATCTGATGATGTGGTGATAACGCTTTTCGGCAGATCAATAATTATGCTGACGTCATGATGACACGTGTCGGCAGAATAGTAACTGAAGCGCATCGTGACACAAATTTCCAATTTTGCCATTTTTGTCCGTTTTTCACCTTTTTAGCCCCAAGTTGATTCCATTGAGTCCCAAAACTTTATTTATAGGCAAAACACACAAAAATATATCAAAATATTCATAAAACCCGAGAAACCATGCAAAATATTAGGTCAAAGGGGCGGTATATATTGATATATTTTCTGCTAATCACTTTTATATACATATTCGATCTAATAACGATTAGATTGAAATTAAATAGGATTTAGTTATATGTATATATTAAACAAAGACCCGATAATATATAATGTAGTGCATAGTTACAAAGTAGTTTGTAAATGACATTGGTAAGTGTCACCACTGGAAGTATATAATCAAATAATGTTCATGGTCAAGATTTACTAACACGAGTCGGTTAGTAAAATCCGCTGATACCAGTACACATCGTATATCGAGACTTGGTCTGATGGTTTATCCCAATGAACCATGAGTATGAGGAGACTCGTATAGACGTGTAGGTGTTTATATTGGATAAACACTGAATGACTCACTGAATATTTCCTAATAGATGGTACACCTGTTGGACAATTATGACCCATCACATCACTATTTGTAAAAGACATGGTGGTTTTGTACAAATTAACTATGTGACAAAGGAAATTGCTCTTTTATCATTTTGTAATTGGATTACTTGGATATATAAATGATAAAAGTCCTTATAATTAGTTCCGGATTAATAAGATATGAGACAGTATTAATCCACGAACGGTTTAATCATTAAATATCTATAGTCATAGTATTATCGAGACTGGACATCGATAATCTAGAATAGACTAGTATTACACTTGTGCACGTTATAGAAGCTTAACAACATAGTTCTCATATATTTGAGTATTAGATACTTATGCAAGTCTGATAGGAGGTTCTGTTAGCCGTTGGACCGGGAACAGCTTTGCTGTGGATAGACCCCTCAGAATCCCAATGGTAGTATGACTATGTGTCTATGGGAATCCGAATCAGGGTAGGTGTATGTGGTCTTAACCTGAGACTTGCATCGATAATACTTACGAAAATCAGTACGCTTTGGTTTTGGTCATCCGGAGCTTTAACAGGTTCTGTGTATGCCTCTTCTGGGTTTATTGAGAATCATAGTGTATTGGGTGTGATGTCAAGATTGAAGTATCACTTCAGTCATATGGAGACGATGATCACGCAGGGATATAGAACTAGTACTCTTAAATGCTTCAGCTATCGGGATAATATGAGTAGTTCATGATTATCCGATTACAGAGGCTAGTTGATGATGATCCGATATATGTTTCGTATGGGACATACATAATTCTAGCCCTACGCCAAACACGTGACATCTGATACTGGATCGTATGACGCAAATTATTGTATACTACGCCTGATACAGATTATATATTCCATGTTGAATATTTTTGGAGAATTGGGAAGGCACGGTGCATTGCTAGAAGCCAACCATCTCTTGTAAATCGGTGAGAAAATGGTACAGGGTACGCACGTGTCGGATAGTCTGAAAACCGTATTTATTGCCAACATATCCAGGGATCTCTTGGGTCGCTTTCCAAAGATTCACCAATGACATTTTACTCGAACATAATTAATCTAGGATTAATTATGAGAGAGAAAATTAATCTAGGATTAATTAAAGCAAGAATTAATATGGGATTAATTCGACTTGAAGAGAGAACACGATTAATTTGGAATTAATCGGCAAAGTAAATTTAATAGTTAAATTGGATTTTACTATTTAATTTATTTAATTGGGCTAAAATAATATATTGGATATATTAATTGAAATTGGATTTCAATACGGAATTAAAATTAGATTTTAATTCAAGCTTGTGAATTAATTTGGAATTAATTCGCAAGCGACTTTCGTAATAAATTTGCTAGGCATTATCATTTAATTAAATTGGATTTAATTACGTCGCGAGGAAAAATTAGTTTAGTCGGATTAAATGAATCGGGCCCAAAGTGTGTTGTGTAAGCCAACTTGAATTTTGAATTCAAATTGGTGGGACCCACAACTTACATCAAATGTTTGACATGTGATTGAAGTGGTTGGCAAGCATTTAAAGGGCATCTTTATATGTCAACTCAATTACACAACACAACTTAACACTTAAGTAAACTTTGGAAGTCAACTTTATTATTAGTTTTTGGAAAACAAAAATAAACTATTCACTCTCTTCCTATCTTCTTTCTTGGCCGAAACTAGTTCTTCTTGGAGGAGAAATTTTTGTTTCAATTTTGTTCAAGCTAGCAGTTAAAGGAGTCAAAGAAAGGTGATAGGGAAACTCACCATTGAGTTTGGAATTCATTTCAAGGGCTTGGAGCTTCTACATCCAAGGAAAAAGTTTTGAACTTCAATCGATCAATGTAAGTTTTTTCCGCAAACTTTCTTGACATATTCACACACGAATCAATGTTTAGAGATCCTTGGCATGTCTAGGACACTAACAATGGTATCAGAGCCATTTCTAAGCATGATTTTAATCTAGGGTTTATGGACTTTTTTTGGGGATTTTTGCTTGGAGGTTATAATTTTCCAAATTGGTTGTTTGGTTATGGTTGGATGATGATAACTTGGAGTTATGCATGATAGGATTTGTGAAATTTGATTGGATCAAAGTTTCCCCAATTTTATCACTTTGGCCGAATGTACCCTAGAAAGTGTTCATGGTGATTTTTTGAATTTGACAATTGGATATGTTAATTGGCATGAAATTGAATTTTAATTGTTGATTTAATTGGATTGAAATCAAAATTGGATGTTAATTTCATGTATTGTCGTGAGCTTGAGCATGTTGGAAGAATTGATTTTACTTCAATTTGTGTTGGACATGAATTGAAAATGTTGAGCATGATTAGTTGAATTAATTAGTGTTTTGGAAATATTAGATTAATTGATTAATTGTGGCAATTACACTTTAAATTGAATTAATGTGATTTTGGAATATTATGTTAATTTAATTTGTTGTAATTGGGCTAATGGGCTTGGTTGGGCCAAGTTTGGTTTTGGACAATTGGGTTGGATCCAATTGGGCCTAAAACCATTTCCATAAAGTTCAAATATGACTTTTGGGCCTTTAAAAATTTAATTGGGCCTAAATTGATTTTGTGGCATAGGGTGATTCCTAAATTGGGCCTTGGCATCATGGGTTGGATCCATAATAGCCAAAGCCCATGCCTAAAGAATTAATTGAAAGCCCATTAGACTTTAATTAAATAGTATTGGATGCTAATTGGGCCTTTGAGACCCATTTAGATTGGATTTGGAATCCAAGTCTAAAAGGCACTATTAAAAGTGTAATTATTTAATTTGGAATTAAATATGAATTAGTATTGAATACAATTAAAATTGGATTTAAAATTGTAGTTCGATATAATTCAAGAATACTTACTTTGAGTATTTATTCTTAAACGAGTTGGACTCGCGCAAATCAAATCGTTGTTTGAACATTGGATGGTCATTAATCAAAGATTAATTAATTGGATTAGATTGATCGAACAACATGCTTTGTGTGAATACTTGTATGTATTTATATGAATAATGTATATCAGATGGACATTAGATGGGTGAGGTAATTTTGGAAATTGTTGTAAGTGTTGGGAAGCGGCCGCGAGTGCGCAGCGGAAAATTAAAAATTATGATGCCGCTATCTATTTACCCAAGACCCATTTGTTTTGATTATTCTACAAGCCTAGGCATGTTACTATATATTCTAAGCATAAGAACTCATAAAACATGCAAAGAACATAAACCTAAACATGCTAACTATCATAAGATCTCTAATTAAAATAAAAAAAGAAAAAGACTTACTTGAACCGAAGACTCCTCCAATCCTCCCTCCAATCTACAAGCTTTTCTCGAACTCATCAAGCTCTTACACGTTCCAAAGAGCCACCCAAGTGTGTGGCCTCCAAAGGTGCACACACCAAAGCCAAAACTCAACGGCAAGACTACGCCTTGAGTGCACAGGTATTTTGCCCTTGGTGCTAGCTTAGGCAAATACCTCAAAACTTTTAACTTGAGATTCCTCTAGTCAATTAGACTTAAGGATCCTCAAAATCAGTAGCTTACTCTTAAAATTTAGAGTTGCTACTTATATAAACCCAAGATATGAAAGGTTTTGGTGTAAAAATTTGTAAAGAATTCTTTGGGTTTATATAGGTGCTCCAAAGACAACAAAATTAATTAAGAATCTGATGTGGGATAAATGCAAATTAAATCTTAGCCATTGGATCTTAATATAGTGGTTTAATAAGATTATAAAACCCTAATAAGAGTTTGGGCCGAATTGGAATTAAAAAAAAATTAAATAAAATAAATTTACTATTCACATTTTTTTTTCATTTTTCCAATTCCCAAAGTGCCCATATCGTCATTCACCAATCCCTAAGACACTTTGGAACCTAATAAATGATATGTTCAATAATTAAACACATTGAATCATTTATGAACAATTCCTACAGCAATCATATATATGCTGTTAAATTTGTTCTGTGCACTGTTAACCATTGATTTCGACTTTGTTGTGTGTGACCTTTTGGGTTCCCCTCAAGTTGGACATGAAATGAATCGTGATAATTTAATTAAACATAAATTATCCTCTGATCAGATGGTCGTTCGATTTCAATGACCAAGGTTGACATCTAGCAACATGCCAAGGCCCCCAAATGAGAAGGAAAGATATATACCCATTCTGTATGTGATTTACATATGATACAGTCCCTCGCCTCACTGTGTCTCCACCGTTTGACCTAGGGTACGGAAAGTGTTTACCCATATAGTCAAATGTATGATGTTGATAGTGTCATGAATCGTGCTAACCCAAGAATCTCACATGATTCTTCCGCTGCGGCCACAGTCTCAACCACTGATCACACATATCAACCCGTGAACTGGAATACTACTCTTATAAGAAAATATTATCCGAGAGAGTTGCGATTTTCTGTTGTATCATTACAAACTTCATGTGTTTCAACAAATGACCCAATCATACCGTTATAACCGGATCTTTTAAACTGGGGAAGGAGAATTTCAAAGTCATTTGATCCATATATAAGATTGTAAAGACGTCTAAGGACTAGTCATACAGTCGATACATGAAATTTCTCACAGACAAATGGGATAAACACTCTATGTGAAAACATCTGGCGGTCAGTTCGATATACACGAGCAACTAATGCATCCATGTGATAAACCAAGCGGATGGATCTCCGCTAGTAGCCTATGAGATGCTACCCAAATTAAGGGTGGATCATATCATCATACTAGTCTTTCAGCTTTGTGAATGCCCAAATTATTCAAAAATCTACTTGGCTTCAGTGGTAGAGTCCGCTATAGTTGACTACTTTGAGCTTTTCCAACTAACAGCTCTGCCATTAATAGTAAACAAATATCCTGTTTGCGATCTGCTGTCATCCCTATCAATCTAAAAGGTCGTATCACATTAACCAATGACTTTCATCTCCGAACAATTTCCGTATGTCAAGAACACATCCTTAGTTATTCTCAGATACTTGAAGATTGTTTTGACAGCTGCCCAGTGTTGCTCACCAGGATTTTCCTGATACCTGTTCGTTATGTTAAGAGCATAAGAGACATCAGGTCTTGTACATAGCATGGCGTACATGATCGATCCTATTGCTGAAGCATAAGGAATCCTACTCATACGCTCTCTATCTGAAGGAGTATGTGGAAATTGCTCCTTAGATAATTTGATTCCATGACAAGTAGGTAATTTACCTCTTTTGGAATCTTCCATTTTGAATATTTTCAAAACTTTATCTATGTACATAGATTGAGAAAGTCCTAACAACCTCTTAGATCTATTACGGTAGATCTTAATGCCGAGGATGTAGGCTGCTTCTCCAAAATCTTTCATGGAGAAATTCTGAGATAACTATTGCTTGGTGGCTTGCATCATTGGAATATCATTCCTGATGATTAATATGTCATTGACATATAATACAAGAAATATAACAGAACTCCCACTACTTTTCCTGTAAACACAAGGCTCGTCTACATTTTTGATGAAGTCAAATTCTTTGATTGGCTCATCAAATCGTATATTCCAACATCTGGAGGCTTGCTTGAGTCCATAAATGGATCGTTTAAGCTTGCATACTTTATTATGATCATCCTTATATGCAAACCCCTCAGGTTGTGTCATATAGACTTCCTCTACGAGGTTCCCATTAAGGAAAGCTGTTTTGACATCCATATGCCAAATCTCATAATCAAAGTGTGTAGCTAGTGCCAGTAAAATTCGAATGGACTTTATCATTGCAACAGACGAGAAGGTTTCGTCATAGTCAATTCCTTGAATTTGTCTATAACCTTTCACCACCAACTTAGCCTTATAGGTTTGGATGTTGCCTTCTGCATCACTTTTACGCTTGTAAATCCACTTGCAGCCTATGGGTTTTATCCCTTAAGGTGCATCCACCAAGTCCCAGACTTGATTATGATACATAGAGTCTATTTCGGATTTCATGGCCTCAAGCCATTTGATTGAATCAATGTCATACATTGCTTCGTCATAACTAGTGGGATCGTCATTATCAATGACCTGATCATGTTCCTTATCAATATGGAAACCATATCTCTCCCTACCAGACCTTCTAAGTTCATAACCTTGTGGTTATTCCGTCGCTGCCCTTTTGAGGGGCATTGGGTTTAGTTCTATGTTAGTTTTTTCTTCTAGTACCTCATCGAGGTCAAGTCCACTCCCACTATATTTCTTGAGAAGGAATTCATTCTCTAGAAATTTAGCATTTCGTGAGACAAATGTTCTTTGTTCATTTGGGACGTAGAACACGTATGCTCTTGAGTTTAAGGCATATCATACAAACTTACATTTAACTGCCCTATCATCCAATTTGTTAGTTTGTGTGAGCTTAACATTTGCGTCACATCCCCAAACTCTTAGATAACTAAGACTAGGATGTTTCCCAGACCATAACTCATATGGTGTTTTACTAACAGTCTTGGAAGAAGCTTGGTTTAGTAGTAGTGTTGCAGTTTCTAAACAAGACCCCAAAATGAAAGAGGTAGATCCGTGCCTGACATCATTGATCAGACCATATCTAATAATGTCTGATTTATCATTTCGGAGACCCAATTATACTATGGAGTTCCCAGAGGAGTCCACTGGGAAACAATGCTATTTTCTCTCAAGTAATCTTGAAATACGTCGCTTAAGTATTCACCACCTCGGTCAGACCTTAGTGACTTAATACTTTTATTAAGCTGGTTTTCTACTTCAGCTTTGAAGTCTTTGAATTTCTCAAAGGCTTCAGATTTGTACCGCATAAGGTACACATACCCATTTCGCGAGTGATCATCAATAAAGGTAATGAAGTATGAGAATCCACCTCTAGCGGTGACTGACATTGGTCCACATACATCAGAGTGTATGAGTTATAATGTCTCCGTTGCACGTTGTCATTTACCTTTGAAGGGTAATTTGGTCATTTTACCAAGTAAACAAGACTCACAAGTTCCATAAGGTTCATATTTGAATTGTCTGAAATACCCATCCTTATGTAGCTTAGTTAATCTTGTTTCATTGATATGACCTAAGCGACTGTGCCATAGAAGTGATTCATTGAGATTATTTGAGTTAACGTTATATATATTAGAGGTTGAACATTCTTTGTTAGTTTGTAAGACATAGATACCATTATTCAAAATACCATCTCCATATTTTATTTCATTGAAATAAATAGAACATTCATTACAACTTATTAGACATGAAAAACCTTTATTACATAAAGAAGAAATTGAAATGATGTTCTTTACTAGAGAAGGTACACAAACACAATCTTCTAAGTCTAAAACTAAACCATTCGACAAAACTAATGAATAAGTCCCCACGCACAATGTAGCCAGTTTTGCTCCATTACCCATGCGTAAGTCAACCTCCCCATGACGGAGTCTCATACTGTTTCTCAGGCCCTACACATTGTTACACAAGTGAGTCCCACAACCGGTGTCAAACACCCAAGTAGAAGGTTCAGAGTTTTGAGAATATAGTTCAATCATATATAACATACTTGAAGCATTGGGCTTCTTAGCTTCCATAGCTTCCTTGGCTTTCAAGGATCTGTAGTCTTTCTTCCAATGATCATTCTTTCCAAAAAAGAAACATTTCCACTTTCCTTTTTTCTTCTCCACCTTACCATTGTGATTTAGGTGATCTGGAGCCTTGGCCTTGCCCTTATTTTTCTTTGGGCCTCGTTGCTTCAGGTCCGTACCCGTAAGCATGACAGAGGTTTTAAGCTCTGGTTTCAAGTCCTTCTCTGCTTGATTTATCAGATTGTGCAATTATGCTAAAATAGCTTCTTTATTAGACAGATGAAACTGCATAATAAAGTTAGAGAAGTATTTTGGTAAGGACTGAAGAATTAGATCGTGACCTATCTCATAGTCAATGATGAACCCGAGGTTGGCCAAATTTTCAATGTGGCCAATCATCTTAAGCACATGTCCACTAATAAATCCTTCCTTCTACCTTGTTTGGAATAAGGCACATGACATTTGGAATCTCACGGTATGAATGGAAGTTGCATACAACTCCTTCAAGTGAAAGATGATGGTTTGAGCATCCATATCTTCGTGAGTTTTCTGAAGTTCGTCCGACATAGAGCCAAGCATTATGCAAACTGCTTGCTCATCATCATCGACGTGTTTCTTCCAAGCATAAAATGTATTTTGGTCAGCATCTTCTGCGGGTTCAGGTGGAATTTGTCTTTCAAGAACATAGAAAATATTTTCTTGTCGTAAGACAATTTTAAGGTTTCTAAACTAGTTATTGTAGTTTTCCCTTTGAGCTTATGCTCATCAATGATGGAACAAAGTGATATTCTGTTTGCCATTTGAATGTTTGTGAAATATTTTAACCCACCTGTTAAGAGAGAATTTTAAAATTAGGAATATGTTTTCATTAATGTTTCATAATAACATGGGCTTTTAATATTATGAAGTTGCTCCCACTCAATTATTTTAAAATTTTAAGCAAATCGCATCAACCCCAATATGATGGATTTCTTGTGGGCAAGGATCCCATTCTCATCATTTCACAACTCCGACTAGGGCCGGTCGTTATAAAATATGATAATTAGGTAGGTTCCTAACCAATTTATGATATAAATCACAATTCCTTGATCATTGGGTTGGGCAATCAAACATGCCATAGCTTATGCTAGTCCTTGTGGACACCCAATCTTTGCCACTAAGTTATAAGACCACGCCTAAGGGTCGCTGCGTCTTATGACTCAGAAAAGTCAAACCATTTTCAATAGTACGATTTAGGGATAAATTGGTATTGGTCAGTATGGTAAAGCCTAGTCTTGCCAATACGGTTTAAGCCCTTTAGGTATATACTTTAAAATGGGAGGCAAATTTTAGACTTAAATTATTATTGAGGATTTTAGCAAGTTTAAGTGAATAACTTGCAAATGGATTCCTCCATTGAAAATTCCTTAGAGGGAGGGTGGAGCGAACTCTCTTAAATACCCTTACCTGTTAGGCTCTTATTGCCTTTGTGATAGGAATAAACAATAGATCCTCCAAATTAGTCCAACACTTTAAATATGCTTTAAGGTAAGCTTTGAGTAAATGATTATCTAGATGTCTTCAAAACTTTTCCTTTTTGCTATAAAAAGGTAGTGAGTGAAGGAAGACACCAAATCATTATCTAACTTTAGTAATACCTTTGGTTAAATTAACTTTAGTTTGGAAAGTTTTATTAAAGCCTTGGTCCCACCCCACTTGTATCTTTTATAATGCCTTTTATTATAAACAAGTGATTTATATTTATTAGCCTTAAATGTAATAAATCTCTAAGTTCATCACGAAATAATTACTTAGCTAAGGGATAAGCAATACACTCTCTAATTCCTTAGAAAGTCTCTAGATGCTTGCACCCTAAAATAATCATGCCAATTCTAATTATACATAGAATCATCAAGCATATGAGTTTTAATATGTTGGAATTATTTTAGGCATTAAATAACTTTGATTAATATTTAATTATGATATTGCATTTTATTTTAATCAAATAAATTTACTATTCACGTTTTTTTTATAGATGCGTGAACTTTAAATGCAATTTCACAATTCAAATCTTAACCAAATCATGCAAAACATATGCCTAAAATTAAGCTCAGGGTGTTAGCTTTCCAACGAGATTTTACACACCCAATTTCGAGTTAAAATGAGAAAGAACTAATCAAAACAAAAACAGCGCGCTGATACCACTGTTGGGAAGCGGCCGCGAGTGCGCAGCGAAAAATTAAAAATTATGATGCCGCTATCCATTTGCCCAAGACCCATTTGTTTTTATTATTCTACAAGCCTAAGAATGTTACTATATATTCTAAGTATAAAAACTCATAAAACATGCATAGAACATAACCTAAACATGCTAACTATCATAAGAACTCTAATTAAAATAAAGAAAGAAAAATACTTACTTGAACCGAAGACTCCTCCAATCTACAAGCTTTTCTCGAACTCAGCAAGCTCTTCCACGTTCCAAAGAGCCACCCAAGTGTGTGGCCTCTAAAGGTTCACACACCAAAGCCAAAACTCAACGGCAAGACTACGCCTTGAGTGCATGGGTATTTTGCCCTTGGTGTTAGCCTAGGAAAATACCTCAAAACTTTTAACTTGAGATTCCTCTAGTCAATTAGACTTAAGGATCCTCAAAATCAGTAGCTTACTCTTAAACTTTAGAGTTGCTCACTTATATAAACCCAAGATATGAAAGGTTTTGGTGTAAAAATTTGTAAAGAATTCTTTGGGTTTATATAGGTGCTCCAAAGACAACAAAATTAATTAAGAATCCGATGTGGGATAAATGCTAATTAAATCTTAGCCATTGGATCTTAATATAGTGGTTTAATGAGATTATAAAACCCTAATAAGAGTTTGGGCCGAATTGGAATTCAAAAAAAATAAAAAAAATAAAAAATAAAAAAAATTTACTATTCACGTTTTTTTTCCAATTCCCAAAATGCCCCTATCGTCATTCACCAATCCCTAAGCCACTTTGGAACCTCATAAATGATATGTTCAATAATTAAACACATTGAACCATTTATGAACAATTCCTACAGTAATCTTATATGCTGTTAAATTGGTATTGTGCACTGTTAACCATTGATTTCGACTTTGTTGTATGTGACCTTTTGGGTTCCCCTCAAGTTGTACATGAAATGAATCGTGATAATTTAATCGAACATAAATTATCCTTCGATCAAATGGTCATTCGATTTCAATGACCAAGGTTTACATCTAGCAACATGCCAAGGACCCTAAGTGAGAAGGAAAGTTATATACCCATTTTGTATGCGATTTACATATGATACGGTCCCTCGCCTCACTATATCCCCACCGTTTGACCTAGGGTATGTGTAGGCACTGTATTTTTGCATATACGTCCCGATGATGAGTCTCACATGGAGACACTACCTCTTTAAATTATGGAAGTCGCGGGAAACGGACGTCGGAAGGGAAGAGTCAGACATTGACATATTGTTGGATTTAATTCACTTGTTTATTTCAGGTTCGCTTGTTGGACCTCTGTTTTAAAACACAACCTTAGCCCAAATCCCCCACAATTCACACCACTCACGCCCATATCCAATGCAGCAGCCACTCACACCATTAGCCTTCATCCAGCCCCTGAAGTCAGCCCTTGAACACGCCCAAACCAGCCCTTGAAGTTAGAAGCCCCTGAAGTCGCCTAAACCAGCCCCTGAAGTCAGCCCCTAAATACGCCCAAACCAGCCCCTGAAGTCAACCCCTGAACACGCCCGAATACCCCTGAATTCAGCCCCTGAACACGCCCAAACCAGGCCCTGAATTCAGCCCCTGAACATGCTCGAATGCCCCTGAAAACTACCTCTAAGACACACCCAAATGCCCCTGAAAACTGCCTCTGATACACGCCCAATGAGTCCATTCACGTCCATCACCTTCGAAATTAAACAAAAACACATATTAAACAAATGCTAAAATCAAGACAAATCACATTCCCTAATTAAAAGATACAAATCAAATCATATTTAATCACTTCCCTAATTAAAATATTTTTCCCTATCACACACTAATTAAAAATATCTCCCATAATTACACAAATCCTTTCTTTTTTCACACAAGGTAAACCCCAACCCTTTGCCTATAAAAAGAAGCACAAACTTAACCCTTGACTCCTCTAGCAACCCACACCCAAAGCAACAAGAAAAAAAAGGAAATAATTCACTCTTCTCCTTCTTTCCACCATCACCGAAACACTCTCCCAAAATATCAAAGGAACATCACCAAAACACCCCCCTAAACAGTAAGCATCATCACCAAAACATTCCCCTGAAACAACCCTTCAAACGCATAATCACCCCCCTGACCAGCCTGCCTTCAACGCATAATTACCCCTGACCAGCCTGCCTTCAGCGCATAATCATACTCCTTGACCAGCCTTGACCTGCACGCCTAAACTACCCTCAAAACACCTCTGGCCTGCACGCAAATCTCCCTCAAAACACCCATGACCTGCACGCAAATCTCCCTTCAAAACAACCCCTCAAACTACCGTGATAACTGTCTAGTTCTGCACCCAAACATCACCAAAAATCTACGCTGAATGAAATGAATAAGTCTCGCTTTACCGCAAAACAGTGAGCCAATTGTTGGTTAATTCTAAGGTCCAAGATCAAATCAAGACATGAATAATGTGTGAACACACCAACGGAGGTCGCGGAATACTCACATTGATCGGTAGAGTCGATTTGAAGACAAATGGACCCAAAAAACGCACTGCCATGTAAGCCTATTGCATGCAGTCCACTGCCTACAAAAACAGAAAATTGAATGAGAAAACGGAGCTCCTAGCTTCGTCGGATGGATCCCGTCTCATGGTCGAACCTCCCTACCACCTTCGCAAGACTTGTAAGTGTGCTAGCACTTGATTTCTCACCATGAGAAACCACTCTTAGCTTCCCTATTGCTCACGTTTTTCTGGTTCAAAACCAGTGAGCATTGTGCCCATTTGGGCGTGAGAGAAGAGAGCATTTGAGAGAGATGAAATTTTGTGTTAAGTTAAAATGATTTACCAAAAATCAATTTATCTTTATGCCATAATATTATTAAATAAATAATAAAATTATGACACAAACATGCAATGGCTTAGAGTGTCAAACACTCAATTTCCATGCAATAACATTGAGTGCATTCTACACTATCAACATCAATGCATTATCAATAAAATAATACATACAATGACATTGTGTCATGTGGGCCCCACACGTTTCCAAATGAAAGTGGGCCCACGTGCACTCACGCGTTCGGGTTCGATATTTCCGAAATACCGAGCTTACGTCGCGACGTTAATTCAATCGAATTTAAATAATAATTGCGCCTGGCGAAATTATTATTTACGTCGCTAACGAATTAATTCTAAATTAACTCGTTTGCCCGAATTAAAATCTAATTTTAATTCCGCGTCGAAATCTATTTCGTCTAATATATCGAATATATTAATACATCGATTAATTCCGAATTAATCGTTCTCTCTCTTTAGACGACATTTTATCCCGGATAAAACATCTCCGTTATTAATCCTAGATTAATTCTCTCTCTCTCTTCTTTATAATCCCAGATTATTCAAGAGTGCGAGTTGTGGCGTCATCGGTGGATTAATCGGGAAGCGACCCATGAATCCCCAGATAAGTTGGCAGTAAATACGGTCGTCGGAGTGCCCGAATCACGTACGTACCAAGTACTACGTTCTCGATTTACGAGACAAGGTCGACTCCTAGCAAGCACCAAGTCTTCCAAGTTCTCCGAATATTCATCAAAGAATATCTAGATCTGTATCAAGCGAGTATACAATTGTATTTGCGCACAGCAACCACAGTAGTCTTATGCTCACGTTCTTCACGAAGGCTGGGGCTGATCGAGTATACTGTGCTGCGTTCCGTCCGAGAATCTGTGTCACGATAGTATACTCATAACTGGACAATTCTAGGATCTGTATATATCAACGGCTGTGATGTAAATTCATGTCCACTCTCGACTAATATCATCGATCCTAATAACGCTATATGATCATGACGTGCACATATCCTATCCTCGATACGTCACTGTGATGACAGTATCATATCTATGACTGATATGTGACAATCAATCTCCATTATGCTGAAGTGATACTCTCTTCAACATCTTGACATCACAGCTAAGAATCCCCCGACTCGACTCACGACTAAACAACAACCCAGAACCGAGGTGAACTCAGAATAAACCAGTTAAGATTCCCCACTCAAATCCAAAGTATTACGATTGTCGTAAGATTAGCGATGTAGTCTCTAGGTTAGGACTATACAAACTCCCTGATTTCGGCCTCCCATAGACACCTAGTCATAATACCAATGGGATTTTCCGCCGATGGTCTATCCAGAGCGAAGCTGTTTCCGTACCATCGGTGTGAACACGACCTCCTATCGCACTTCCACAAGTATCCAATACTTCTATATATGAGAACTATGCCGTTGTGCCCTCACAACGCGCACAAGTGCAATACTAGCCTATTCCGCATCCTATCGATGTTCCTTTCCTCTCGATGTACTATGCACGCTATCTAAGGATCATCTCTACTGGCTAGGGATATTTAATGATTTCATCCTTCGTGGACTTACTGTCTCATATCATCCAATCCAGGAACTAATCATAGGGACCTCTCTCATTTATATATCTATGGTGATCTAATCACAAATGATGAGAGTGGCAATTTCCTTATTAACATAGTTAATTTGCTACAACAACACAAGAATCTGTGCAATAGTGAGATGCTATGGGTCATATATATCCAACAATCTCCCAACTTGGCACCTAGCCAAGTCACTCGAGTGTCTAACACCCGAACTATGTACAATTCGCTCAAATTGCTGAGAAAGAGTTTTTTCGTCAGCGGATTTGCTTATTATCATCTGACGCGATTTCCACGATCATCACATCGCCACGATGTATGATCCGAACGAATCAGATGATATAGAAGTATATATCTGGATCGTCGATGAGACCTTTAATTCCTTAGCCTTTGCTGACGCCTAGCTCAGCTGCTAACAGAACTTTATCTAATCTTATTAGATTTATTTCGACCCAGATGGTCTTCTATTGCTGCCTCAGCTGGCAGCAATAATCCGCATTTGTTGTTTATATATGGCAACAGTTATCTTGCTTGGAAGATTTCCAGCTCACTGTCCCGTTATTCAAACTTTATAGTACCGTAGTATTTTAATTGTTTGGAAACTTGCAGTAGTGATCCCAGTCACTTTCAAGTTCTCTCCATCTCCATAGTTTAAGACAACATCTTTAGTTCTCTCAGATACTAACAGATGTTCTTAATCTTCAATTCAGTGACTATCACTTGGATTGACCCAATTGTGACTCCATATGCTCGAAGCGTATGAGACACCCAATACAAGTACATTTTAAATGTACAATTTCCCAGAGAGTGGTAAACAACTCCAAATCTTATCCCAGTAGATCTTTATTCCTTGAATAAAGGTTGTTACTCCCAAGAATCTACGGAGAATTTCTTATGAAGAATATCTATGAAAGCCAAGCTTTCACCAATTGCTTTATGGGAATTTCACTGTCAGTGCTCTCTCCCACACACCTCCTTATCATCCACAAAGAACATTTATTTCGTTTTGGAGTCAAATCATAAACCATTATGATTATTTCAAAACGTCAGTTCCAAGAACCTTATGGCTTGCATCAATCCAAACATGGATCGAATAACCCGCAAACCTTGTTGTCGGGTATATATAAATCGTCAGGATGATTTGTAAATATCCCTCAAAAGGTTTCCTTTTCAGGAAAGCGATTTTGATCTGTAACTGACAAATTTTCAAAATGAAATAGCAGTTATCAACAAGCATTTTCAAAATGGATTTACCATGGCAACAGGTAAAAAGGTTAGAACCGTTATTAACACAATGTTGATAACGATACCTTTCCGTCAAAACCTTAGGTTTGCACGTTGGTATGTTGCCTTCCATGTATGTTTTCCTTGAAGACGTTTAATGTTACCATAAGGCACAACGCCTTGTGGTACAACAACTAGTAATATAAAATAGTTGTTAAATATGGAATCCATTGGACCATGGCACTTGGCCATAACAGGGAGTCGATACCTCGTATCCACTTCCTCAAACGTAGTCGGATGGTACACCTCCATAAGAGTGACCTCTTTATGAGGTTAGAGCAGAAACCCATACCCTAGGTTGTTTTCTGACTCTATCCGATCTACTAGTTTCTTGTGTATTTGAAGATTAATGGTATAGAGATGTCATCATAGATGAACTATTTGTGTTCCATTAAGGACTTCGTGCCTTGAACATATTACTCCGATTTTCATCGAGTATCACTATCCTCCCACTGACCACTGCATATCGATATTTCTCTCAGGAAAAACGCATTGTGAGGCAACAATCACATTGTTCTCATGTGGGATTTATAAGTACTATACTTAAGGTTTCCCTTAGGATAACCTATATTGGCACTTATCCAATTTGGGTCCTTAGTTTGGTATCATCCAAACGCTATGCCTGGCATACCCAAATTATCAGGAATGAGAAACCTCGTTTCTTCCCTGTTCATATCCTATATGATATCTGTCAAACAGATTTATATGGAACCTTATTCTAAATAAGTTTTGCACTGTTAATACACATATCCGGTTGAAGGAGATAGTAGCTCAGGCGACTCGTGATAAACCTTATCATGTCCAACAAAAATTCGTTTTTGGTTCGGACACATCGTCTAACTAACGTGTCTCGGGAGGAGTCCTTATATGAAAGAATACCGTACTCTTTCATTTATATATGAAACTTACTGCTTAAGTATTTTCCATTTCGGTCTTACCGTGGCGGAATAACACTATAGCCGATCTGTTTGTCTACTTCGTGTCGAACTCTAAAGTTTCCGATCTGTGTTCTTCAAAAGAAACACATAACCACAACGTGATGTCACATCCGTTAGGTCACGAAATATTCATGTTCACATTTAGCCTAGCTAGATATGGGCCCACTTACTTCACCATGAATAGGGCTAACAGATCGGTGGCCCTTTTACTATTACCAAGGTAAATAGTATTTTAGGTATTTAACCTAATAAACTAGATTCGTAGACCTTATTTGAATAGTCAAATCAGTCCTAGTATCCACTCTTCAAAAAGTGTGGATATACGAGTCTTGTTTAATAAACTAGATTCGTAGACCTTATTTGAATAGTCAAATCAGTCCTAGTACCCACTCTTCAAAAGTGTGGATATACGAGTCTTGTTTAATTGAGTCCCAGACAACAATGCCACAAATAAGTCTCTATTGATCAAATCAATTTGAGCTATTTATTTGTCATTTTATATGTTTTTGAGATTTTATTATATTCAAAATATAAATTCTGTTATTTACATCTAATGTATTTATCTCAGTATCATCTTTATATAATGAAACACTTTAGTGTTTTAGAATATAAAGGTTTTATCCGCATCGGATTAAATACTGATACAGAGATAATGTCTCTAGTCTAACTAGTTACATTATAACATTTCCTAATTTAAGTACATACCCAAAGGGTAGTTCCTAAACTTAGGTTTATGCGGTCGAAACAGCGACTTTCGTCCCGTTTTCCGATTTGCAGAGAAATCTCGGCTTGAAGCCAGTATCCAGCTCACAGCGGATTCTGAACGTCAATACATATATTTTATGTACCACACTAAGTATTTAAAATCTAATTTTAATACTAGTTGTGAACATAACTTTGACAAATATTTTTAAAGTTAGAGCCTCGCCCTTTCTTTAATTCCTTCGTGTCTTCCATATCCAAATGGTAGTCACTTTGAGATATGTCAATTATCTTTTCAATATTTCACAAACCTTTGGCCACGCCTTGGGTTTCGGAATATCGAAACGATGTGCACCTTGTGCTACATGCCCTAATTGCAAACTTTGACTTTTCTCCACTAGAATAGTCAATTAATTCTCAAGAATTATAATTGCAACTTTAAACTTTTAAATCTAAAGATAGATTTATTGTAAGTATATTAATTAAGCAACTAAAGTCATCATCACATAAATCTTCCAAAGACTTTATGCTCTACTATTTGCTTAATTATTGGCTTAGTCATAATAAGTTATTTTATCAAATAAATTAACCTATTATTAATTCCCAATTGAAAATTAAATCATTTAAAACATTTAATCAAAGGATTATATATTTTAAATATTCAACCTTTCAATTCTTCTTGATTTCAATAGTCCAACTATTTAATCAATTTTAAATAGGTACTATTTATTTATAATGATTACAATAATCCAATTATTAATCAACTATAATTTTAATATTGATTACTATAATCTCATTATAAAATCAACTATATTTATTCAATTATATTGATTACTATAATCCAATTATAAAATCAACTATAATTTTAATATTAGATTGTAATTGATTATAATCAACTATAATAAAATCAATTCATTATTCAATATATTGATTTCTATAATCCAATTATAAAATCAACTATATATTGAATGAGTTTGTATATAGTCCAACTATATATATAATTTAAAACAACATAAAATATTAGTCCAACTAATACTTTTAATAACTATGACGAGTAAAATAAAATGAGCGTGTTTAGCGAGTATTCGAACGAATGTTGCAAATTCAATACTTGCCTCCCACTATTTTTCGTCGAGCCTCTAACCCTCTGTGGAGTACTCGGGAAACCGCGTGTTTCCTAGTGGGATAGGATCCTATTAAATAACACCACAACCCTGACTTTGGTCAATAAAAAGCTGGTATGCTATTTTAACTAGGTAGATCTCACAGATCAATTGGATCTCATCCAATTCCTAGATCCGGTTAGGTGGACATCCAAGTCCGAAACATATGTATAATGTCAATGTATCCAATACATTTTCCCAACCAAATCCTCCGAATCATCTAGCCATGGCTTTGGCCAAAAACAAACCTAATGATTCCAGTTAAGCAGGACCCATTGACGAGGAAAGTTTCGTAATCAATGTCATTGGACAAAAAGTGATCTGACTTTGGCCAATAAAAATCACGATTTGGACAAGACACCGATATGCAACAAAACTCTCATGATTCAAGTACATCCTTGATTGACAAAGGTCTTGACTTTGGTAAAAAACAAACCAATGCAAATTCGGATCTTGAACAAGAATCATTCAATGGAAGGATATTTGCTTAATATAGATTGAGGGATTTTCGCGTACAAATTGGCTACCAATTTAATTATCTTTGTTAAGGTCTCATCATCATACACCCTTAAACATGCATTCTAAATACATAATAAAGCAAGTATGAAATAAAATAATAATGATATGCGGATGGATACTTAACACATTGATCCTAGATCAAATCTCTCCCTTTCTCACTCAAGCTAGCACTTGTACTACTTCTACCCGTTACACTACACTTCTAAAGAAACCTCATATACATAGAGGGGAATAGGTGAGAAGAGAATACAAAGAGAAAGAAGGTGATAAGGCTGGACACGCAGGTCCAATTTAATAAATCGAATTTATTACAACAATTTCTAAAATTGCCCACCCATCTAATATCCATCCGATATACATTATTCATTCAACACAACCACGTATTCACACACATATATATACAAACAAGACATGCTTTTACAACCAATCTAATCCAATTAATTAGTCTTTATTTAAAGTGATCATCCAATGTTCAAACAACGGTTTGATTTTGCACGAGTCCAACTCGATTGAGAATAAGTACATAAGGTACGAATTCACGAATTATATCGAACTACTTATTAAATCTAATTTAATTCGTATTCAATACAATTCAATTATTTAATTCCAAATTAAATGTTTACACTTTAATATGCTTTAAAGACTTAGATTCTAAATCTAATCCTATTGGGTCTCAAAGCCCAACTAACATCCAATGTTAAATTCAATTCAAGTCAAATGGGCTTTCAATTGGTTTATTAAGGCTTGGGCTTTGGTCAATGTGGGTCAAACCCAATTACCAAGCCCAAATAAGGAATCACCCTTAAGTGCCATAAAACCAATTTTAAGCCCATAAGGCCCAATTAAATTTTTTTAAAGCCCATTAATTAAATTTTAATATTCCAAACATTAAAGTCCAATTAATTAAAGTGTAATACCAAGATTAATATATTAAACCCAATATTTTCAAAAATACCCATTTAATTTATTAATCATCTATTTTTCAAAATAATGTCCAACATTAATTTTAACAAAAAATCAACTCCTTTACATGTCCATTATGTATTCGGCCAAGGTGAGTTTTTTGTGCCGATTTGTTTTTCAATCCGATTGAATTACTAATCTACGTCCCGTACACGTTCTAAGTCATCCAATGATCTTAAACACAAAAAATTCCAATCCACTCCAAGTAGCAACACATTCGGCCAAGGCATGAATTTGGGGAAAAATCATCCAATGCATTTTTCATAAAATTGATTCAATATAACATCATGCTATATACATGTAAGCATTCTTATTAATCAAATTTCATAAGAACATGCTTCAATCAATTTTCATCATACCATTCGGCCAAGGTTGGATTTTTGGGGAAAAATCATCCAATGCATTTTTCATAAAATTGATTCCATGTAACATCATTCTATATACATGTAAGCATTCTTATTAATCAAATTCACAAGAACATGCTTCAATCAATTTCATTACACCCATTCGGCCAAGGTTAAATTTTGGGGAAAAATCATCCAATGCATTTTTCATAAAATTGATTCCATGTAACATCATTCTATATACATGCAAGCATACTTATTCATCAATTTCACAAGAACATGCTTCAATCAATTTTACCAAATTTTAACCTAAAATTTCATGCTTGCAACATTAGCTCATGATGCCATTGTTGGTTAATTCTAAGGTCCCAAGATCAAATCAAGACATGAAATAATGTGTGAACACACCAACAGATGGTAGCAGAATACTCACATTGATCGGTAGAGTCGATTTGAAGACAAATGGACCCAAAAAACGCACTGCCATGTAAGCCTACTGCATGCAGTCCACTGCCTACAAAAACAGAAAATTGAATGAGAAAACGGAGCTCCTAGCTTCGTCGGATGGATCCCGTCTCATGGTCGAACCTCCCTACCACCTTCGCAAGACTTGTAAGTGTGCTAGCACTTGATTTCTCACCATGAGAAACCACTCTTGCTTCCCTTATTCACGCCAAACTGGTTCAAAACCAGTGAGCAAAAGTTCATTTGGGCGTGAGTTAGAAGAGAGCATTTGAGAGAGATGAAAGTTTTGTGTTATGTTAAAATGATTTACCAAAAATCAATTTATATTTATGCCATAATATTTATTAAATAAACAATAAAATTATGACACAAAACATGCAATGGCTTAGAGTGTCAAACACTCAATTTCCATGCAATAACATTGAGTGCATTCTACACTATCAACATGCAATGCATTATCAATAAAATAATACATACAATGACATGTGTCATGTGGGCCCCACACGTTTCCAAATGAAAGTGGGCCCACGTGCACTCACGCGTTCGGGTTCGATATTTCCGAAATACCGAGCTTACGTCGCGACGTTAATTCAATCGAATTTAAATAAATAATTGCGCCTGGCGAAATTATTATTTACGTCGCTAACGAATTAATTCTAAATTAACTCGTTTGCCCGAATTAAAATCTAATTTTAATTCCGCGTCGAAATCTAATTTCGTATATATATCGAATATATTAATACATCGATTAATTCCGAATTAATCGTTCTCTCTCTTTAGACGACATTTTATCCCGGATAAAACATCTCCGTTATTAATCCTAGATTAATTCTCTCTCTCTCTTCTTTATAATCCCAGATTATTCAAGAGTGCGAGTTGTGCGTCATCGGTGGATTATCGGGAAGCGACCCATGAGATCCCCGAATAAGTTGGCAGTAAATACGGTCGTCGGAGTGCCCGAATCACGTACGTACCAAGTACTACGTTCTACCGATTACGAGACAAGGTCGACTCCTAGCAAAGCACCAAGTCTTCCCAAGTTCTCCGGACATATTCATCAAAGAATATCTAGATCTGTATCAAGCGTAGTATACAATGTATTGTGCGTATCGGCCCAGTATCGGATAATCACGTGCTAGGGCTGGGGCTGGATAAGTGTCTGCCCCGTCCGAAACACTATCGGATGTCTGGTAACTAGTCTCTATAATCGGATATTCATTGACCTGGTCATAATATCACGATTGGATGCGCATCACTTGAAGAGCACTAATACCGTATCCTGCGTGACATCATCTCCATTATGACTGAAGTGATACTTCCATCTTGACATCACACCCAATACTCTACGACTCTCTGATAAACCCAGAAAGAGGTGAACACAGAACCAGTTAAGTTAAGATCCCCCACCACCAAAACCAAAGTTTACCGATTGTCGTAAGTATTAGCGATGTAAGTCTCAGGTTAAGACTATACACACCTACCTTGATTTCGGCCTCCCATAGACACCTAGTCATAATACCAATGGGATTCCGAAGGGTCTATCCAGAGCGAAGGTTTCCCGTACCATCGGTGAAACACGACCTCCTATCGCACTTGCACCAAGTATCCAATACTTATATATATGAGAACTATGCCGTTGTGCCCTCACAACGCGCACAAGTGCAATACTAGCCTATTCCGCATTATCGATGTCCAGTCTCGATAATACTACGGCTAGGGATATTTAATGATTAATCCTTCGTGGACTGATACTGTCTCATATCATCTCAATCCAGGAACTAATCATAGGGACCTCTCTTCATTTATATATCTATGGTGATCTAATCACAAATGATGAGAGTGCAATTTCCTTATTACATAGTTAATTTGCTACAACAACACAATGATCTGTGCAAATAGTGACGCTATGGGTCATATTATCCAACACCAATACCGCGAAAAGAAAACAGTAGCAAAAATAGAAGAAACAACGACCCAAAACAGCAAAACGATGAAGGAAAATAGAAAATCAGTGAACCGGAAGAGTTACGGAGTGTTAGCCCTTCCCACAACCGCGTACCGCACTTTCGAGAGATGAAAAAAGAGGTCAGACCTGAGGGCACATTCTTTATTTATTATCCTTTATTTTCATTTATTTTAGTTCTACATTTCATATGAGTATTGTGGATTGGTGCATGATGTGATTTCCGGATGAACGGAACATGTGTTCTCTCTTGTGGTATATCGGATGGAAACCCGGAAGTAAATTCCGTAGCCGAATCTGAATGGACGGTATTGCGGTTTGCACTTGGGATACAATGCCACGTACCACTTGAGAGATTCACATGTTTCGTTTCATCCAACCTTGCGTTTTAAGCATGATTTATTCGTTAGTATGTTATTTATTTTTAAGCATGATTTAGTCGTTAGTATGTTATTACTTTCTGCATGTTACTTATTTATTCATGGTAATGTAATGCGCATGAGTAAATCAAGTCGGATTAAAGGTCCTCCATTTTTAGGGATGAAAAGCCAAAGGGCTACCTTTGCCACGATGTTTTGCCGCGCCGGACGAAGTATGTTTGATTGAATGTGAGATATTTTTAATCGGATATACGGAGTTCCACATTATTGTGTCATTCATTTGTATGCATTGTAATATAATGCGCATGGGCTAACTAGGGTGGATTAAAGGTCCTCTATTCGAGGGAAATACCTGAAGGCTACCTTTACCACGATGTTTTGCCGCGCCTTTTATTATGTCATTTACCCTTTGCATATCATTGCTTTATTTACGCATGCATTGGATTCTGAGCGCATGGGCTAACTAGGGTGGATTAAAGGTCCTCTATTCGAGGGAAATGCCTAAAGGCTACCTTTACCACGATGTTTTGCAGCGCCGGACGAGGTACACTCGATTGACCGTGAAATGTGTTCAATCGGGCATACAAGGTCCCATATTATTTATTTTTTTATTCATGTATTGATAATTTAATGCGCATGGGCTAGCTAGGGTGGATTAAAGGTCCTCAATTCGAGGGAAATGCCTAAAGGCTACCTTTACCACGATGTTTTGTCGCGCCGGACGAAGTGCACTCGATTGAACGTTAAATGTGTTCCATCGGGCACACGAGGTTCTACATTGTGTATTTGTTTATCCATGCATATGTTTTTGTCATTTCAGATGCCATTTTTGGTAATCATGTTCGAATGCATTTCCGAACGCTACACGAACGTATGCATTCTGTCTCAGTCCGTTCGAATGCGTTTACGAATGCTACTCGAATGCGCATGTGTTTTTTTTTTATCATGCATCAGGTCTTATCCCATTCGAACGTGTTCTCGAATACTATACGAATGCGAACATTCTGTTCACCGTTCGAACACGTTTTCAAATGCTACACGAACACACATACAGTGAACAGATTTCTTTTCATCATATTTCATGCATGTTCGCTTCTTTGGTAATTTCTTTTGCATTACATATTTAATCATATCATTTCATTATTGACATTTTTACTGTTATCATTTTTTTATATTCCCACATTTATCTACTTAATGTGTTCGTGAGATTGTGTGCTTGCCTTTATTTCACTTACTTCTATGTATGCAAACTTAGATATGAGCTTTATTTTCAGGCTTGTGAACTTAGAAATAGAATACTCTTGGAAATATATGTTGCGTAGATCTGATTAAATTATTGCACAAATCATTTCATTACAAGTGGCATAAGTAAGGGACCATTCCGAACCCAACGGTTTGAGGTCTTGCCTTGCGAGGGGTGAGTGCAGCCTTAAATCATTTTCCCGGTTCACACCGGGTGGCGACTCCATTTTTATTTCTCCGGTGTAGTCCCTGTAGGCTATTCTGTACTCCCTACCAGGCCGCGAACTCGGAACAGCGACTCCACTAGGGATAGAGAATCGGCCCCGAATTAATGTCTTGTAATGTTTGTGATTTGTGCTTTAGTTAACCGCGTCTATGGTGGGTTGAAGAGTTTAATCAAAGGCATTAGTAAGGCTTGGTGATGGTTTGGTGTCTTCATTCATTCACTACCTTTCTATAAGGAAAAGTTGTGAAGGCACCTATATAATCATTACCCGTAGCTCACTGTGACAAACTAATTTGGAGGACCTGTTGTTTATTCCTGTCACCAAGGCGATAAGAGCCTAAGAGGCTTGGGTATTTAAGAGAGTTCGCTCCACCCTCCCTCTGGGGAATCTACAATAGGAAATCCATTTGAGAGTTAGTCACGTATCGTTACTCATTGGCACGTACCGTAAGGTATAAAAAATGTGCGCTCACTTGGTCGCTCGAACCCTTGAGAGATGAGACCTAGTTGTGGGCAATCCTTCGCCAGCGAGAACTTTTGTCTACACTCTCGCAAACCCACACGTAGACCATAGTTGTATGACCAATAGAAACTATTTCCTTGTGCTTGTGTTTAGGGACCATCATCATTTGGATTCAGTTGGACTTCTTGTCAGAAATGAGGACTTGTTGGGCCATTTAAACTGGGATGAGTTCGTATCTTATGACAATTGGGCTAAAAGTTTCTAAAAATGCCAATGGGCCACTCTGTAGAAATTGTTTCTTTGTGCTTATGCTTAGGACCATCATCATTTGGATTTAGTTGGAGTTCTTTTCAGAAATGCAAACTTGTTGGGCCATTTAAACTGGGATGAGTTCGTATCTTATGACAATTGGGCTAAAAGTTTCTAAAATGCCGATGGGCCACTCTGTAAAATTTTTTCTTATGCTTATGCTTAGGACCATCATCATTTTGACTCATTTGACTTCTTGTCAGAAAGGAAAACTTGTTGGGCTATTTAAACTGGGATGAGTTCGTATCTTATGACAATTGGGCTAAAAGTTTCTAAAATGCCGATGGGCCATCCTGTGTTTAGGCCACTTATCATTTGAAGTTGTTTAGCCATGTTATCGCAAAGGTGTAAACCTGTTGGGCTTTTTCAACTGGGACAAGTTTGCGCCTTGTAATAATGAGATTGAAGCTTTAAAATGACAAGAGACCGACCTATATATTCCACGCATTGCACGCATACATGCTGACTGAGAATTTTAAAAGACACCATAGATTCTCGTTGGGTTAGGAAAGAGGGAAGACTTATCAAAAGGCCGATAGAAAACATGAGCGAATAAGATAAAGTTGGTATCCCATATGGATCTGTTGGAGGCCAATCTCACCAAGGTTCTGAACAGTTGCAAGCCTTGACTACTGCTATGGCTAATATGGTTGTGCCCCGTGCTGGGGAAACTCTGAGAATGTGAGGCGTGAGGAGCCTCCGAATAGGTTGGGGGATGACATCCCCACTTTTGATGATGACATGGCTGAGTATGCCGCAGGAAGGATAACCGGGTCTCAGACCGAATTGTAGAAACTGTTAGACAGTAATGTCCCATAGCGTCACTATTTTGTAAATGATATTGTATTATTGTACAAAATTAACTATGTAGTAATGAAATTGCCTTTTACCGTTTTGTAATTTATTTACTTTGATATATAAATGGTAAAAGTCCCTATGATTAGTTCCGGATTGAGATGATATGAGACAGTATCAATCCATAAAGGTTTAATCATTAAATATCCCTAGTCGTAGTATTATCGAGACTGGACATCGATAATGCGGAATAGACTAGTACTGCACTCGTGCATGTTGTGAGGGCACAACGGCATAGTTCTCATATATTTAAGTATAGGATACTTATGCAAGTGCGGTAGGAGGTTGTGTTTTACCGATTCCATGGTACGAAAACAGCTTCGCTCTGGATAGACCCCGCGGAGTCCCATTGGTAGTATGTCTGCGTGTCTATGGGTCCGCTTCAGGGTAGGTGCATATGATCTAACCTGAGATTTGCATCGCTAGTACTTACGACAATCGGTAAAATTTAGGTTTGGTGGTCCAGGGCTTTAACGAGTTCTGTGTATACCTCTTCTGGGTTTATCGAGAATCGTAGTGTATTGGATGTGATATCAAGATGGAAGTATCACTTCAGACATATGGAGAGATGATCGCGAGGGATTCAGAACTAGTACTCTATAATGGTTGCAACCATCGGGATAATATGACTAGGTCAGGATTATCCGATTCAAAGAGACTGGTTGCTTGACATCCGATATGTGTTTCGGACGGGGCAGACACTTATCCAGCCCCAGCCCTAGCATGTGATCATCCGATACTGGTTCGATATACACTATACTACGGTATGCTACGCCTGTTATAGATCTAATATTCCAGTAAGAATATTTCTAGAGAATTGGGTAGGCATGGCGTTTTGCTAGAAGCTAACTTGTCTTGTAAATCGGTAAAAACGTAGTACTTGGTACGTACGTGTTCGGATAGTTCGACAACCGGATTTACTGCCAACATATCTAGAGGTCTCTTGGGTCGCTTCCCGAAGATTCACCGATGACGTATGATTCAAACTCGATTAATCTTGGATTAATTACGGAGAGACTTTATCTTGGATAAAGTACTGTATAAGAGAGAGATCGATTAATTTAGAATTAATCGTAAATTATTATATTCGATATAATAAACGGAATTCGATTCCGACGCGAAATTGAAATTAGATTTTATTCGGGCAAACGAATTAATTTAGAATTAATTCGTTAGCGACGTAAATAATAAATTCGCTAGGCGCAATTATTTATTTAAATTCGATTTAATTAACGTCGCGACGTAAGCTCGATATTTCGGAAATATCGAACCCGAACGCGTGAGTGCAAGTGGGCCCACTTTCATTTGGAAACGTGTGGGGCCCACATGACACTTGTCATTATTTGTATTTTTAATCAAGATGCAATGCATGAAGATAGTGTACAAAGCACTCAAGATAATGCATGGAAATTGAGTGTTAGACACTCTAAGTGCTTTGCATGGTTTGTGTTATATTTATATTATTATTTAATATAATTATAACATAAATATAAATTGATTTTGGAGACAAAAATCAATCTTTCTTCTCTCCCTCTCTAATTACCGAAACTGTGACAGTTTCTTGGCTCTCCATTTTCAGGTTTTTGTTGCAAAAGCTTGAAGATTTGTGTTTGTTTGGAACATAAAGAACACATCTTTGGCTAGCACCATCAAGGGATCATACAAGGTGATATGGGAAACTCATCTTAGAGCTTGGAAGGATCAAATTCAAGCTTGGAGCTTCTCTTCACTGCTTGGCCGAAATCTTCACTGCTCAAAGGAGGATTTTGCTTCATCCATTGCATCCACATTTGCTATTTGTGAGTATTGTTTCCGCCATTACTTCAATCTAATTCATTCTTATATATATCTTGCTTGGTTTTTGATCTTGGGATATGGTTATTAGATTTCCCAACAATGGTATCATTGAGCCTAAAAATGCATGCAAATATATTAGGATGTTATTTGGGGAAAATTGTTTGAAGCATGATTTGATGAGTTTGCTTGGTTGAATATGCTTAGATGTATGTTAAAATGAATTATACATCATCAATTTCATGGAAAATAATTGGATTAATTTTTCCAACCCCAAAGTGGCTTGGCCGAATACATGCAAGCATGAGGACTAGATGATTTTTTAATTTTAAGACATTGGATGACTTGAAATAATATGGAGATGATCATTTGTGACTTGATTGGATTGAAAACGAAATCGGAACCATATTTTCACCTTGGCCGAATGCTGATGACAAATTAGGGACATGATTTTTTGATTAAATAATGTTGACATGTATTTAAGATAAAAATATGATTAATAGATTAATTTGATATTTTGGGAAATATTGATTTAAAGGATTAATCATGAACATACACTTTAATTAATTAAGTTATAAATTTGGAATTTTAAAATTTAGTTAATTAGGCTTAAATTGGAATTGGGGCCTAAAACTATTATTTTGGTCATAAATGGGCTTGGTTGGGCCAAGTAGATTTGGACCATTTGGATTGGATCCAAAATGGGCCTAAATCACACCATTTAAGTCCAAATGTAATAAATGGGCTTTTATGTTTAATTGGGCCTTATGGGCTTGATATTGGTTTTTATGGCAAATGAGGGTGATTCCTTATTGGGCTTGGAAATTGGGTTTGACCCACATTGACCAAGGCCCAAGCCTAATGAAATCAATAGAAAGCCCATCGGACTTTAATTAAACGGACATTAGATGTTGGTTGGGCTTTGAGACCCAATAGAACTAGATTTGGAATCTAAGTTATAAAAGCACAATAAAAGTGTATATATTTAATTTAGAATTAATAAAAGGATTAGTATTGAATACGACTTAAATTGGATTTAACGAGTAGTTCGATATAATTCGTGAATTCATACCATAGTATTTATTCTCAAAACGAGTTGGACTCGCGCAAATGCAAACAATTGTTTGAACATTGTATTGTCACCTAATTAAAGACTAATTAATTGGATTTGATTGGTTGTATAACATGCCTTGAATGAATGAATGAATGTGGATGTGTTGTATGAATAGTGCATATCGGATGGATATTAGAAGGGAAGGGTAATTTTAGAAATTATTGTAAATTGGAATTTATAAATTGGACCTACGTGTCCAGCCTTATCTCTTTATCTCTATGTATTCTCTTCTCACCTAATTCCCCTCAATGTAAATGAGGTTTCTCTTATTGTATTATGTAATTGGTAGAAGTAGAATAGTGCAAGCGGGGAGAGGAAAGGGAGTGATTTGTTCTAGGAACAAGTTGTTTATATATCCATCCGTATATCACTATTACTTTACTTTATGCACTTTATGATGTTTTAGAAGCATGCTTAAGGGTGTATGATGATGAGACCTAACAAAGATAAATTAATTGGTTGCCAATTACGCGAAAAATCCCTCAAAACAATTTAAGCGATTTTCCTTCCGTTGAGTGATTCTTTCTCAAGATCCAAATTGGCATTGGTTTGTTGGCCAAAGTCAAGACCTTTGTCAATTGAGGATGTGTTTGAATCATGAGAGTTTTGTTACACATCGGTGTCCTGTCCAAGTTGTGATTTGTTGGCCAAAGTCAAGATCACTTCTTGTCCATCGACATTGATTACGAAACTTTCCTTGTCAATGGGTCCCGCTTAACTGGAATCATTAGGTTTGTTGTGCCAAAGCCAAGGCTTAGTTGATTCAGAGGAAATGGTTAGGAAAATGTATGTATTAGATATATATGTTTCGGACTTGGATGTCCACCTACCGGATCTAGGAATTGGATGGGATCCAATTGATCTTCGAGATCTACCTAGTTAAATATCATACAACTTGTTGGCCAAAGTCAAGGTTGTGTGTTATTTAACGGGATCCTAGCCCACTAGGAAATTGGATTTCCCGAGTACTCAACAGAGGGTTAGAGACTTGTAGAAAATAGTGGGAGGCTAGTATTGAGTTTGCAATTTCATTCAGATACTTAGCTTTACGCTTACAAAAAATTTATTTCGTCAATTTTTAACATTAGTTGGACTAATAAAATGTTATTTTTCTTGTAACAGTTTGACTGTACCCATTTTTTCGTTAACTAGATAGTTGGACTATCGTAGTTAAGATGGCTAGCAAGGTAAATGTCCGTGACATTATCATGGGAGACAATGTCTTTAAGGGACAAACTTCGCTGATTGGGAAATGAACCTAAGGATAGTCCTTGGGGCAGAGAGGATACTGTATACTATTCAGAGACCTCTCGGGCCTAAGCCCACTGAGCCACTTGAGCTGGAGTTATGGAAAACTCACAGTGATGATTGTGACACAGCTCAGTCGATTATGCTTGCTTCAATGACTCAACACTT
Organism: Zanthoxylum bungeanum; assembly: GCA_019454045.1. Taxonomy (NCBI): domain Eukaryota; kingdom Viridiplantae; phylum Streptophyta; class Magnoliopsida; order Sapindales; family Rutaceae; genus Zanthoxylum; species Zanthoxylum bungeanum. Next base: position 270,758 of record SKCR01027983.1, read on the forward strand.
TCGTCGCCAAAATAGGGACTTGGATCCTTATAATATGATGGCAAGATTGCAAGATCTTCACCGCACTAATAAGCGGATGGCGAGGTACGAGTTGGTGAAGAGGATCTTTCGCACCCGTATGACTGATGGTAGTTCTGTTGAGGTCCATGGGACTCAAATGATAGCAGATATTGATGAACTGGCTTGTATGGGTATAGTCTTGGAGTCTGAGCTGGCTATAGATGTACTTCTACAGTCACTACCCGATACTTGGAAACAGATTGTCATCAACTACAAACTGATGAATTCGGATGACACTCTTGGAGAGTTGTTGTCAATTCTCAAGGAGTCAGAGAAAGAACTTCTGAAAGGCAACAAGCGCGAGGCGCACTTTGCAACAACATCTCAAACGCCGAAAGCTGGGCTCAAGGCAACTGGGGGTTTAAGAAGAAGAAGCATAAGAACAAAGGCAAGGCCAAGTCAACAAAGGCTTCTGGGAAGCCAAGGGACAAGTCTCAAGATGTTTGCCTGAAATGCGGCAAAAGAGGTCACTGGAAGCGTGACTGCCGCATGAACAAGGGACATAAGGAGGACATACAGGCGGGCAAGGCACCGGCCTCAGGTATGTTTGTTATTGAGATAAAATATGACTACTTCAAGTCTTAATAAAAATTGGATTTTTGATTCTGGCTGTGGTTCTCATATTTGTACTGATGTGCAGGATCTGCATGATAGCAGGAGACTGGCTTCGGGGGAGGTTGATCTACGTGTTGGAAATGGAACTTCTGTTGCTGTTTTGGCCGTAGGCACTTTTGTTTTGGAACTGCCCTCGGGGCATGTACTTAAACTAAATGACTGTTATTTTGTTCCTAGTTTAACTAGGAATATTATTTCTGTATCTTTGTTAACCCAAACAGGGTACACTTTTGTATTTAAAAACCTAGGTGTTATTTATATATGAATGATGCAGAAATTTGCAGTGCTGATGCAAATAATGGTCTTTATATTTTGAATATAAATGAATCTCCAAAATGTAAAATAACAAACAAAAGGCTCAAAATGAGTAATCCAAAAGAAGAAACTTATTTGTGGCATTGTCGTCTGGGACACATCAACAAGACTCGCATATCCACACTTTCGAAGAGTGGGTACTTGGACGGATTTGATCCAAATCATATGACGTCTGCGAATCTTGTTTGTTAGGCAAAATGCCTAAATCACCTTAGTGGTAAAGGTGAACGCGCCACTGAACTGTTAGCCCTGTTTCATAGTGACGTTTGTGGGCCCATGTCTAGCCAGGCTAGAGGTGGATATCGATACTTCGTAACCTTTACGGATGATGCATCACGTTATGGTTATGTGTATCTTATGATACACAAGTCGGAAACTTTTGAGAAATTCAAGAGTTTCGACACGAAGTTGAAAAACAAACAGGCAAGAGTATTAAAACATTACGGTCGGACCGTGGTGGCGAATACTTAAGTAATGAGTTTCAAGATTACTTGAAAGAATATGGTATTCTTTCACAATGGACTCCTCCTGGAACACCACAATTAAATGGTGTGTCTGAACGGAGAAACCGTACCTTGCTGGACATGGTAAGGTCGATGATGAGTCGCACTGAGCTACCTATATCCTTCTGGGGACATGCATTAGAAAGCGCATTCTTATTTTGAATAGGGTTCCGTCAAAGTCTGTTGAACAGACTCCGTATGAGATATGGACAGGAAAGAAACCAGGTTTCTCATTCCTGAAGATTTGGGGTTGCTGGGCATACGTCAAACGTTTGGAAGGTACCAAACTTGAACCCAAATCAGATAAATGCCTATTTGTTGGGTATCCTAAGGAAACCAAAGGAATTACTTCTATACCCAAAGAGAACAAAGTATTTGTTGCTCTACATGCAGTTTTCCTGAGAAGGAATTCATAAATGCAGTGGTTAGTGGGGGAAAGTAGAACTCGATGAAAGTCATAGTGATACTGTTCCTGGCATTGAATCTAGAACGGAACACGAACAGTCCATCCAGGATGAGACTGAACCACAATCTTCAATTACACAAGGCTACGTAGGTCGGAGAGAGTCAGGGTAATACCTGAAGGTATGGATTCCTGATCTCACCTCATGTAGATATTAATCTTATTGAGGATACTGAACCGGCCACGTATGAGGAAGCGATACAGGGTATCGAATCCACTTTATGGCAAAAGGCCATGAAGGCCGAAATGGATTCCATGTATACCAACCAAGTTTGGACACTGGTTGATGCACCAGAAGGCGTAAAGCCTATTGGATGCAAATGGGTCTTCAAGAAGAAGACAGACATGGATGGCAACGTTCAAACGTACAAAGCTAGGCTTGTAGCGAAGGGTATCGTCAACAACTTGGAGTTGATTATGACGAAACTTTCTCACCCGTTGCCATGATTAAATCCATTCGGATAATGCTTGCGATAGCTGCATATTACGATTACGAAATATGGCAGATGGACGTTAAAAAAACCGCTTTCCTTAACGGAAACCTGTTGGAGGATGTTTATATGCAACAACCTGACGGTTTTATCGCACCAAGACTTGCAAACAAGGTTTGTAAGTTAAATCGGTCCATTTATGGACTGAAGCAAGCATCGAGGTCATGGAACCAACGTTTTGATGAGGTCATAAAAGAATATGATTCATTCAAAACGTAGATGATCCTTGTGTGTATAAGAAGGTTAGTGGGAGTGCACTGACTTTTATTGTCCTTTATGTCGACGATGTATTGCTAATAGGCAATGACATTCCCATGTTAACGTCGGTGAAAGCTTGGCTTTCATTGAAATTCTCCATGAAAGATCTGGGAGAAGCAGCTTTTATTCTAGGAATAAAGATCTACCGGGATAGATCTAGAAAGCTAACTTGGACTCTCCCAGAGTACATATATTGATAAAGTGTTGAAGAGATTCACATGGATCAGTCCAAGAAGGGACTGTTGCCAACATCACATGGCGTCTTTCTATCTAGGGACATGTGTCCTAAAACACAAGATGAGAGAGACAACATGAGTCGGACTCCGTTCGCCTCGGCAGTCGGATCGATCATGTATGCCATGATATGTACAAACGACCTGATGTGTCCTATGCTTTGAGCATGTGCAGTCGATATCAGGCCGATCCAGGACAGGATCACTGGATGGCGGTTAAGAATATCCTTAGGTATCTTAAAAGAACTAAGGATGTTTTCTTAATCTATGGAGATGGAGAACTTGAGGTATCTGGGTATACTGATGCAAGTTTCCAAACCGACAGAGACGACTTTAAGTCGCAAACAGGGTACATATTTTGCTTGAATAACGGAGCAGTGAGCTGGAATCTTCCAAGCAAGATACTGTTGCCGATTCACACAAACTGAAGCGGAGTACATTGCAGCAGCTGAAGCAGCAAAAGAGGCAGTTTGGATCCGTTAAATTCCTAATTGGATTAGGAGTAGTTCCGTTAGCAGCTGAGCCCGAGCCCGTTCCATTGTATTGTGACAATAGCGGGGCTATAGCACAGGCTAAGGAACCAAGGTCTCATCAACGATCCAAACATGTTCTTCGACGATTCCATCTGATTCGAGAGATCATACATCGTGGCGATGTGAAGATCGAGAGATCGCATCAGAGGATAATATTGCAGATCCGCTGACGAAGGCTATTCCTCGGGAAAAGTTTGAGCGACATGTACATAGTTCAGGTATTAGATGCTTGAGTGACTGGCTATAGGCCAAGTGGGAGATTGTTAGACAGTAATGTCCCATAGCGTCACTATTTTGTAAATGATATTGTATTATTGTACAAAATTAACTATGTAGTAATGAAATTGCCTTTTACCGTTTTTGTAATTTATTTACTTTGATATATAAATGGTAAAAGTCCCTATGATTAGTTCCGGATTGAGATGATATGAGACAGTATCAATCCATAAAGGTTTAATCATTAAATATCCTAGTCGTAGTATTATCGAGATGGACATCGATAATGCGGAATAGACTAGTACTGCACTCGTGCATGTTGTGAGGGCACAACGGCATAGTTCTCATATATTTAAGTATAGGATACTTATGCAAGTGCGGTAGGAGGTTGTGTTTTACCGATGGTACGGAAAACAGCTTCGCTCTGGATAGACCCCGCGGAGTCCCATTGGTAGTATGTCTGCGTGTCTATGGGAGTCCGCTTCAGGGTAGGTGCATATGATCTTAACCTGAGATTTGCATCGCTAGTACTTACGACAATCGGTAAAATTTAGGTTTGGTGGTCCAGGGCTTTAACGAGTTCTGTGTATACCTCTTCTGGGTTTATCGAGAATCGTAGTGTATTGGATGTGATATCAAGATGGAAGTATCACTTCAGACATATGGAGATGATGATCGCGAGGGATTCAGAACTAGTACTCTATAATGGTTGCAACCATCGGGATAATATGACTAGGTCAGGATTATCCGATTCAAAGAGACTGGTTGCTTGACATCCGATATGTGTTTCGGACGGGGCAGACACTTATCCAGCCCCAGCCCTAGCATGTGATCATCCGATACTGGTTCGATATACACTATACTACGGTATGCTACGCCTGTTATAGATCTAATATTCCAGTAAGAATATTTCTAGAGAATTGGGTAGGCATGGCGTTTTGCTAGAAGCTAACCTTGTCTTGTAAATCGGTAAAAACGTAGTACTTGGTACGTACGTGTTCGGATAGTTCGACAACCGGATTTACTGCCAACATATCTAGAGGTCTCTTGGGTCGCTTCCCGAAGATTCACCGATGACGTATGATTCAAACTCGATTAATCTTGGATTAATTACGGAGAGACTTTATCTTGGATAAAGTACTGTATAAAGAGAGAGATCGATTAATTTAGAATTAATCGTAAAATTATTATATTCGATATAATAAACGGAATTCGATTCCGACGCGAAATTGAAATTAGATTTTATTCGGGCAAACGAATTAATTTAGAATTAATTCGTTAGCGACGTAAATAATAAATTCGCTAGGCGCAATTATTTATTTAAATTCGATTTAATTAACGTCGCGACGTAAGCTCGATATTTCGGAAATATCGACCCCGAACGCGTGAGTGCAAGTGGGCCCACTTTCATTTGGAAACGTGTGGGGCCCACATGACACTTGTCATTATTTGTATTTTTTAATCAAGATGCAATGCATGAAGATAGTGTACAAAGCACTCAAAGATAATGCATGGAAATTGAGTGTTAGACACTCTAAGTGCTTGCATGGTTTGTGTTATATTTATATTATTATTTAATATAATTATAACATAAATATAAATTGATTTTGGAGACAAAAATCAATTACTTCTCTCCCTCTCTAATTACCGAAACTGTGACAGTTTCTTGGCTCTCCATTTTCAGGTTTTTGTTGCAAAAGCTTGAAGTATTTGTGTTTGTTTGGAACATAAAGAACACATCTTTGGCTAGCACCATCAGGGATCATACAAGGTGATATGGGAAACTCATCTTAGAGCTTGGAAGGATCAAATTCAAGCTTGGAGCTTCTCTTCTTCATGCTTGGCCGAAATCTTCACTGCTCAAAGGAGGATTTTGCTTCATCCATTGCATCCCACATTTGGCTATTTGTGAGTATTGTTTCCGCCATTACTTCAATCTAATTCATTCTTATATATATCTTGCTTGGTTTTTGATCTTGGGATATGGTTATTAGATTTCCCAACAGAAACTCCGCGATCAGGTGGAATCGGTTACTCGAAACTGAAGGGTAAGCACGAGGATTTGTTGGATTATGAGGCGATGACTTTTGAGGAGCAGCTGCCGGCTCAGTTCAAAATGCCTGACATAGCCAAGTTTAATGGGAACGGGGATCCGAGGGTTCATCTCCGACAATATGTTTCTGTAATGAGTTCCATGGGCCTGTCGCAGCGTCAGGTTTAGAAGATGTTTGGGATGTCGCTTGAGGGGGCACCCGTAGTGTGGTACCATGGCCTTGAAAGGAAGGTTAAGGAAGATTAGAGGGAACTGGCAGAAGCCTTTCTGAAACAATATGTCACGGATTTGGAGATCGACTTGGAGAATACCAAGCAGAAGCCAGATGAGAGTTTCAATGATTATGTGGACCGCTGGAGAAGCCAAGTTCTGAAAATACAAACTCGGCCCTCGGAGAAGGGCCAAATTAAAATGATCATCAAGGGCACCAAGCCCTCTATCTATGGAAAGATGAGGAGGATAACCTCTATAATCACTGATTTTCGACAGTTAAGGGAGACTGTCATGGACATTGAGGAAAAGGAGCAGAGAATAAGAAGTTTTTATTGCCAGAGTATAAGGACTTTTGGGGGGCCTTCAGAGACCATGCCCGCTACTGCTGAGATCGCTACCGTCAGAAATAGGCGATTCTCCAATCTTGGTAGACCTTTGTCAACAGTGCTTGAGAAGTTGAAAAGCCAGGGACTCCTGAAACCTTTAGAGCCTAGACCAATTCCAAACCATGTGCCACACTACTTTGACTTAAACCAAACTGCCACTTCCACCAGCACAAAGGCCACGAAACGGACAACTGCTCCCGCCTTAGGCATGAGATCCAAACCTCATTGACGCCCATAAAATACCCGACCCAGAAAAAGAACAACCCCAATACACAAAGAAATCCCCTACCTAACTATCACTCTTTTCCACCCCCCCCACTACATGATCAACTCCGGCCTACCCGAAACCTTTGTCCTCCAAACTCTCAACCACCGAGCTTCCTACATGGGGATAGGAGATGGCAGTAGTGAAGAACCATAGGCTGAGGAAGAAGACATTGCCACAGACGATGAAGATGTTTTCCCTGGTTTATTTGATTACAATCTTGCATTTTGATAATAAAGACATTGATTTTGCCTACTTATTCAAGTTTTTCCTCAATAGTTAAAGCATTAGTTCGATGATGAAAATGTTTGCTTTAGGGTGAAACCTTAGAAACGATGAGTACGAGATGTGCTCTCATCCAGTATTTTGAGTGGTTGATCTCGGCCAAGACTCTCGGGCACTTAATTACAGGATCTTAGCAGTAGAAGCCTGAGTAATTGACAAGATGACTAGTTGAAGAGATGGAGAATCCATGAATGACCGTTTTCCTAGATGTCCATCCTGATTTACTGATGCTATGATATGTGATATGGTTGGAAACAAAGAAAAAGTCTATGAAAAAGAAAAGAAAAAAATAGACCACCTATAACCGATAAGCGTGAAGCTACCCATGGGCGAATATTAGGACCACCATGAGGAGAAATGCTACCTAAAAGGGTATGTGTGTCGAAAAAGAAAAAAGAAAGAAAAGAGAAAAAAAAAACAACGAAACAGAAAATGAAAGTTCAAAATGAAAGAAAGAAACAAAAGAAAAAAAGAAGAAAACCATATCATGTGAGTACAAGGAAGTAATCACAGAGTAGATCAAGACATCTAGGTTGGTTTGACCCATTGATCCCAATTCCGAGATCGAATAAAATCACGAGTTGGCTACTTAAGGATTAAGCTGCGAAGAGCCGTGGCACACACACACTAGGAGTCTAGTTCAAATCACTCATTCAGACGATCAGATTTGGGTTTATTAAGTACTTGAAGGTTCTCTGGTTTCAGCATGAAGCATTCGTTGAGGACAAAAAAATGTTTAGCTATCAGGATTATCACGTGAGAAGCAGTACAATGTGTTGGTATGTAACATCACATCAGGAGGTCTACCTTGAATTAATGAAAGTAGCAAAGGATAAAAATGAACGAGATGGGGGGCGATCAGTCTACCCTTTCTTATGCAGTAACGGTTCAAAAATGAACCATCAGCACAGATTATCAGTTTTGGGATGAGTCCCAGGGTTGAGGCCCATATCAGCATCATCATCAGTTTTGGGGATGAGTCCCAAGGTCGAGGCCCACATCATCAGCAGTTTTGGAACGTCACATCACATGATCTACTTTGACCTAGTGCAAGAAGCGCAGAACAGAAAGCTAAGCCAAGCTGGGGGGCAACCAGTCTACCACCCCGCGAATAAGGGATGTACCGAGAACTCGAGCCGTGAGATAGAAGAGGACTGAACAATCACCAGAAAATAACCAGCAGGAGGAAACCGTAAGCAGACATAGGGGGCGACCAAAGACAGTTATAGGCAAAAGACGCCGGGGGAACTGGTAGAAGACCTAACCCGACGGAATAGGAAATTCTTTCCTGCATACATACACGTAATGCACTTGCCTCCTTTTTGTGTTTTGTTTTGTATTCACAGGTTTCAACGAATAAAAAAGGAGAAAATGGAAAATGCAAGCCAACCAGGAGCAGCAACACAACACTATCAACTCAAAATGGGAACAAAACCCACAGCTCAGGGAATAAGACCCTCAACTCAAAACGGGAACAAGTCCCACGGGAACAAGGCCCATAATTCAGGGAACAAGACCCTCAACTCAAATCGGGAACAAGACCCTCAACACAAATCGGGAACAAGACCCACAGAAATAAGACCCACAACACAAATCGGGAACATGACCCAAAATTCAGGGAACAAGACCCTCAACTCAATCGGGAACAAGACCCACAACACAAAATCGGGAACAAGACTCACGGGAACAAAACCCCCAATTCAGGGAACAAGACCTCAACTCAAATCGGGAACAACCCCACGGGAAGAAGACCCACAATTCACTTGGGAACAGACCCACAATCAACTCAAATCGGGAACAAGACCCACGAGGAAATGACCCACAATTCAGGGAACAAGACCCACAACTCAACTCAATTCGGGAACAAGACCCACAGGAACAAGACCCACAATTCAGGAACAAGACCCTCAACTCAAATCGGGAACAAGTCCCTCAACTCAAATCGGGAACAAGACCCACGGGAATAAGACCCACAATTCAGGGAACAAGACTCTCAAACTCAAATCGGAATAAGACCCTCATCTCAAATCAGTAACAGTTCGGGAATGGACCACCTCTCACAAAGTAACGGTCCAGGAATGAACCTTGGGGTTGTAGCACCTCACCACCAGATCAACTCAGCTCGAAGCAGCAGGCAAGTCATGTAGCAGCTGGCGAGCCAGGTAAGTAAAAATGGATTGCATAGACTTTGATAGGATTGTCATGGTCATATAATACACAAGTCCCATCAAAGTGAGGGTGACTGTAGCCACTGTAGTTTTGCATATAAGTCCCGATGATGAGTCTCACATGGAGACACTACCTTTTTAAATTGTGGAAGTCGCGAGAAACGGACGTCGGAAGGGAAGAGTCAGACATTGACATCTTGTTGGATTTAATTCGCTTGTTGGACCTCTGTTTTAAAACACAACCTTAACCCAAATCCCCCACAATTCACACCACTCACGCCCATTACCTATGCAGCAGCCACTCACGCCATTAGCCTTCATCCAGCCCTTGAAGTCAGCAGCCCCTGAATTCAGCCCCTGAACACGCCCAAACCAGCCCCTGAAGTCAGCCCCTGAATACGCCCAAACCAGCCCCTGAAGTTTGCCCCTGAACACGCCCGAATACCCCTGAAGTCAGCCCCTGAACACGCCCGAATGCCCCTGAAAACTACCTCTGAGACACACCCAAATGCCCCAGAAAATTGCCTCTGATACACGCCCAAGGAGTCCATTCACACCCATAACCTTCCAATTAAACAAAAACACATATTAAACACATGCAGAAATCAAGACAAATCACATTCCCTAATTAAAAGATACAAATCAAATCATATCTAATCACTTCCCCAATTAAAATATTTTTCCCTATCACACACTAATTAAAAATATCTCCCATAATTACACAAATCCTTTCCTTTTCACACAAGGTAAACCCCAACCCTTTCCCTATAAAAAGAAGCACAAACTCAACCCTTGACTCCCCTAGCAACCCACGCCCAAATCAATAAGAAAAAAAAGCAAATAATTCACTCTTCTCTTCCTCTCCACCATCACTGAAACACTCTCCCAAAATAGGAAAGGAACATCACCAAAACACCCCCTAAACAGTAAGCATCATCACCGAAACATTCCCCTGAAACAACCCATCAAATACATAACCACCCCTCTGACCAGCCTTCCTTCAACATATAAATACCCCCTAACTAGCCTGCCTTCAGCGCATAATCATACTCCCTGACCAGCCTTGACCTGCACGCCTAAACTGCCCTCAAAACACCTCTGACCTGCACGCAAATCTCCCTCAAAACACCCCTGACCTGCACGCAAATCTCCCCTCAAAACAACCCCTCAAACTACCGTGAAAACTATCCAGTTCTGCACCCAAACATCACCAAATATCTGCCCTGAAATAGTCTCGATTTACCGCAAAACAGTGAGCCAATACCGTGAACAGAAAATAGTAGCAAAAATAGAAGAAACAACGACCCAAAACAGCGAAGCGACGAAGGAAAAAAGAAAATCAGTGAACTAGAAGAGTTACGGAGTGTTAGCCCTTCCGACAACCGCGTACCGCACTTTCGAGAGACGAAAAAAGAGGTTAGACCTGAGGGCACCTTCTTTATTTATTATCCATTATTTTCATTTATTTTAGTACTTCATTTCATATGAGTATTGTGGATTGGTGCATGATGTGATTTCTGGATGAACGGAACATGTGTTCTCTCTTGTGGTATATCAGATGGAAACCCGAACGTAAATTCCATAGCCGAATCCGAATGGACGGTATTACGGTTTGCACTCGGGATACAATGCCACGTACCACTTGAGAGATTCACATGTTTCGTTTCATCCAACCTTGCGTTTTAATCATGATTTAGTTGTTAGTATGTTATTTATTTTTAAGCATGATTTAGTCGTTAGTATGTTATTACTTTCTGCATGTTACTTATTTATGCACGGTAATGTAATGTGCATGGGCAAATCGAGTCGGATTAAAGGTTCTCCGTTTTTATGGATAAAAAGCCAAAGGGCTACCTTTGCCACGACGTTTTGCCGCGTCGGACAAAGTATGTTTGATTGAATGTGAGATATGTTTAATCGGATATACGAAATTCCACATTATTGTCTCATTCATTTGTATGCATTGTAATATAATGCGCATGGGCTAACTAGGGTGGATTAAATGTCCTCTATTCGAGGGAAATGCCTGAAGGCTACCTTTACCATGATGTTTTGCCGCACCTTTTATTATGTCATTTACCCTTTACATATCATTGCTTTATTTACGCATGCATTGCATTCTAGTGCGCATGGGCTAACTAGGGTGGATTAAAGGACCTCTATTCGAGGGAAATGCCTAAAGGCTACCTTTACCACGATATTTTTCCGCGCCGGACGAGGTACACTCAATTGAACGTGAAATGTGTTCAATCGGGCATACAAGGTCCCATATTATTTATTTGTTTATTCATGTATTCATAATTTAATGCGCATGGGCTAGCTAGGGTGGATTAAAGGTCCTCTATTCGAGGGAAATGCCTAAAGGCTACCTTTACCACGATGTTTTACCACGCCGGACGAAGTGCACTCGATTGAATGTGAAATGTGTTCCATCGGCCACACGAGGTCCTACATTGTGTATTTGTTTATCCATGCATGTGTTTGTGTCGTTTCAGATGCCATTTTGGTAATCAAGTTCGAATGCGTTTCCGAACGCTACATGAACGTATGCATTCTGTCTCAGTCCGTTCGAATGCGTTTACGAACGCTACTCGAACACGCATGCGTTTTGTTTTATCATTCATCAAGTATTATCGCGTTCGAACACGTTCTCGAATGCTATACGAATGTGAACATTCTGTTCACTATTCGAACGCGTTTTCAAACGCTACACGAATGCACATACAATGAACAGATTTCTTTTCATCACATTTCATGCATGTTCGCTTCTTGGTAATTTGTTTTACATTACATAATTAGTCATATCATTTCATTATTGACATTTTTACTGTTATCATTTATTTATATTCCTGCATTTATCTACTTAATGTGTTCGTGATATTGTGTGCTTGCCTTTATTTCATTTACTTCTATGTATGCAAACTTAGATATGAGCTTTATTTTCATGCATGTGAACTTAGAAATAGAATACTCTTGGAAATATATGTTGCGTAGATCCGATTAAATTATTGCACAAATCATTTCAGTACAAGTGGCATAAGTAAGGGACTATTCGAACCCAAAGGTTTGAGGTCTTCCCTTGCGAGGGGTGAGTGCGGCCTTAAATCATTTTCCCAGTTCACACCGGGTGGCGTCTCCATTTTTATTTCTCCGGTGTAGTCCCCTTGGGCTACTCCGTACTCCCAACCAGACCACGAGCCCGAAATAGCGTCGTCCACTTCTGTACCTCGTCTATAGTATGGAAAGTGTCTACCCATATAGTCAAATGTATGATGTTGATAGTGTCATGAATCGTGGTAACCCAAGAATCTCACATGATTCTTTCGTTGCGGCCACAGTCTCAAGCACTGATCACACATATCAACTCGTGAAATGGAATACTACTCTTATAAGAAAATATTATTCGAGAGAGTGGCAATTCTCTGTTGTATCTTTACAAACTTCATGTGTTTCAACAAATGACCCAATCATACCCTTATTACCAGATCTTTTGAACCGGGGAAGGAGAATGTCAAAGTCATTTGATCCACACATAAGAATGTAAAGACCTCAAGTCTAAGGACTAGTCATACAATCGATACATGAAAGTTCTCACAGACACATGGGATAAACACTCCATGTGAAAACATTCGGCGATCAGTTCGATGGACACGAGCAACTAATGCATCCATGTGATACAACAAGTGGAAGGATCTCTGTTAGTAGCCTATGAGATCGGCTACCCCACTTAAGGGCAAATCATATCATCATGCTAGTCTCTCCGCTTTGTGAACGCCCAGATTATTCACAAAACTATGACTAAGAATGTTTGAGAGTAATGATTCTCATAAGGCGTGGAAGCTAGAATCTTATTACTCCAAGGGCTTTATTACAGTGTTTGATGATTCATATAATTTATGTAAGACACGTATAATAAAGATTTACATTTTATTAATTAATGAAAATATTGCAAATACATGTACATATAGCCCATCCACAAGTTGGGTATAAGGCATATCCCTAACAGTAAGTATGGTACTTATTTATTAAATTGGACCTGCATGTCCAGCCTTTCACCTTCTTATCTCTTTGTATTTCTCTTCTCACCAATTCCCCTCAATGTAAATGAGGTTTCTTTAGAAGTGTTATGTAATGGGTAGAAGTAAGAATAGTGCTAGCGGGAGAGAGGAAATGTAGAGATTTGTTCTAGGAACAAATTGTTATATATCCATCCGCATATCATTATTATTTTATTCACGCCTTATTATTATTTTAGAATGCATGTTTAAGGGTGTATGATGAGACCTAATCAAAGATAATAAATTGGTTGCCAATTTACGGAAAAACCCTCACTTTAATATTAAGTGTTTTCCTTCCATTGAGTGGTTCTTTCTCAAGATCCAAGAGTGGCATTGGTTTGTTGACCAAAGTCAAGATCATTGTCCATCTCGGATGTGTTTAAACCACAAAAACTTTGTTATATATCGCATGTCTTGGGCAGTTGTGACTTGTTGGCCAAAGTCAAGGTCACTTATGTACATCGACGTAAATTACGAAGCTTTCCCACTGTCAATGGGTCACACTTAACTGGAATCATTAAGCTTGTTGAGCCAAAGCCAATGCTTAGTTGATTCAGAGGAAAAAGTTAGCATGATATATTGGATATATGTCTTGGACTTGGAGATCCACCTACCGGATCTAGGAATTGGATGGGATCCAATTGATCTTAGAGATCTACCTAGTTAAGTTTCATACAGCATGTTGGCCAAAGTCAAGGTTGTGTGTTATTTAACGGGATCCTAGCCCATTAGGAAACTGGGTTTCCCGATTACTCAACAGAGGGTTAGAGGCTCGCCGAAAAAAATAGTGGGAGGCCAGTATTAAATTTGCAATTTTGTTTAATACTTGCTAAACACGCTCTTTTATTTTATTTATCGTTGTTATAAATATATATTAGTTGGAGTAATATCTTTTATTGCTTTCATTGAACAGTTGGACTATTTTCACACTACTCCACTTGTAGTTGGTTATATAGCTGGACTATAGTAACCATTGCATTTTGAGTGTACCCGAAATCATTGATTGGATAGTTGGACTATTGCAATCGAGATGGTTGGAAAGATTAGTATTAGGGACATCGTCATGGGCGATAATATCTTTAACGGCTCAAATTTTCCAGATTGGGAGATGAATCTCAGGATAGTCCTGGGAGCTGAGAAGTTACTCTATGTTATAGAGAAACCTCTCGGGCCTGAGCCCGGAGTTGAGAAAATTACAGAGCATGAGCTTTGGAAGACTCATCATGATGATAACTTTAGTGCTCAATCTGTCATGCTTGCCGCAATGACTCATCAATTTCATCGTCAGAACAAATGATTGGATCATTATAGTATGATGTTGAAATTGAAGGATCTTCACAGATCTAACCTTAGATCTCAGAAGTATGAATTGCAAAAGAATCTCTTTCGCTCGCGTATGTTAGAGGGTATGTCTGTCAAGCACTATGTGTCGCAGATGATTGCTAACATCGAACAGCTAGGTCAGCTGGGCATAACCTTCAAGGCCAAGACTTCCATAGATTTGATCTTACAGTCTCTGCCTGACTGCTGGGGTGGGTTCGTCATTAACTATAACATGATGAACCAAGAAAAGACTCTTGGAGAGTTGATGGCGATGCTGAAAGAAGCAGAGCCAGAGCTTATGAAGGGCAAGAAGCGCAAGGCGCACCTTACTTCGACATCCCAGAAGGCCAAGGCTTGGTCGAAGGCTTCTGGGGGTGTGAGAAAAGGTAATAAAAAAGGCAAGGCCAAATCATCACAGTCTTATAGGAAGACTAAGGACATATCCCAAGACATATGCCTACATTGTAGCAAACGAGGTCACTGGATGTGTGAATGTCGTTAGTACAAGGCGGAGTTGAAGGAAGTGATGATGTGCAAGGCTCCGACTTCAGGTATGTTTGTTATAAACATGTCCACTACTACTTTTGAAAATTGGATTTTTGATTCTGGATGTGGTACTCACACATGTACTAGTGTGCACCATCTGCTGATTAGCAGGAAACTGGCTTCAGGCGAGATCAACCTATGAGTCAGAAATGGGACGAGAGTCCCTGTTTTGGCCGTTGGGACCTGTGTTTTGTATATGCCATTGGGCCATGTAATTTCATTAGGTGACTGTTATTTCATACCTAGTTTGACTAGGAACATCATCTCTGCATTTTGTTTAACCCGTTGCGGGTATACCTTTGTATTCAGAAACACGAGGTGTTTTGTATATAAAGATAACATTTTGATATGTACAGTAGATGTTAATAATAGTCTTTATATTTTGAATAAAAATGAATCTCAAACATATAACAAGACAAACAAAAGGCTCAAACTAAGTAACAAAGATGAGACTCATCTGTGGCATTATTGTCTGGGACACATTTACAAGACTCGTATATCCACACTTTCGAAGAGTGGATACTTGGACGAATTTGATCCTAATTAATATGATGTCTGCGAATCTTGTTTATTAGGCAAAGTGCCTAAAATGCCTTTTAGCGGTAAAGGTGTACGTGCCACCGAGCTGTTAGCCCTCGATCATAATGATGTATACAGGCCCATGTCAAGCTAGGCTAGAGATGGTTATGAATACTTCGTAACCTTTATAAATGTTGCATCACGTTATGGTTATGTGTATCTAATGAAACACAAGTCGGAAAAATTTTGAGAAATTCAAAGAGTTTCGACACGAAGTATAAAAACAGACCGGCAAAAGTATTAAAACATTATGGTAGGACCGTGGTGGAGAATACTTGAGCAATGAGTTTCTCGATTACTTAAAAGAATATGGTATTCTTTCACAGAGTTTCCATGCAGGTTTCCTCGAAAAGGAATTCATAAATGCAGTGGTAAGTTGGAGGAAAGTAGAACTCGATGAAAATCAGAGTGATATTGTTCCTGACACTGACCCCCTCACGGAACACTAATAGTTCATCAGGGATGAGACTGTTCCACAACCTACTAATACACAAGAACCGCGTAGGTCGGAAAGAGTCAGAAAACAAACTAAGAAGTATGGGTTTCTGATCTCACCTCAAGTAGATATAAATCTTATTGAGGATAATGAGCCGGCTATGTATGAGGAAGCGATACAATGTATCGACTCCATTTTATGACAAGAGGCCTTGAAGTCCGAAATGGATTCCATGTATACCAACCAAGTTTGGACACTGGTTGATGTACCAGAAGGCATTGTGCCTATTGGTAGCAAATGGATCTTCATGGTGAAGACAGACATGGATGGCAACATACAAACGTACAAAGCTAGGCTTATAGCGAAAGGGTATCGTCAGCGACATGGTGTCGATTACGATGAAGCCTTTTACCCGTTGCCATGATTAAATCCATTCGGATAATGCTTGCTATTGCTGCATATTTCGATTATGAAATATGGCAGATGGACGTCAAAAATTCTTTCCTTAACGGAAACCTTTTGGTGGATGTTTATATACAACAGCCTGACGGTTTTGTCGTGCCAAAACATGCAAACAAGGTTTGCAAGTTAAATCGATCCATTTATGGCTTGTTCTTGGAACCAACGTTTTGATGAGATCATAATGGTATATGGTTTCATTCAAAACGATGATGATTCTTGTGTATAAGAAGGTTAGTGGGAGAGCACTGACATTCATTGTCATATACGTTGATGTATTTCTTCTTAGCAATGACATTCCTATAGTAAAATCAGTGAAAACTTGGCTTTCATTAAATTCTCCATGAAATTCTTGGGAGAGGCAACCTTTATTCTAGGAATAAGGATCTACTAGGATAAATCTAAAAGTTGTTGGCACTCTCCGAGAACTCCTACATTGACAAACATATACACGACCTGGTGTCTCATATGCTTTGAGCATCTGCAGTCACTGTCAGGCCGATCCAGATGATGGTCACTAGATTAATGTTAAGAACATCATTTAGTATCTTAGACGAACTAATGATGCTTTCTTAATTTATGGAGATGGAGAACTTGAGGTGACTGGGAACAACGATGGAAGTTTCCAAACAGATAAAGACGACTATAAGTTGCAATAAGGGTACATATTTCATTTGAACAATGGAACAATGAGCGAGAAATATCCCAAGAAAGATAATGTTGCCGATTCAACAACAAAAGTGGAATACATTGTTGCGGTTGAGGCAGCAAAAGAAGCATTTTGGATTTATAAAATTCCTAATTGGATTTAGAGTAGTTCTGTTAGCAGCTGAGCTGGGCTACATCATAGGCTAAGGAATTACGGTCTCATCAATGATCCAAGTATGTACTTCAACGATTTCATCTGATTTATGAGATCACACATCGTGGCGATGTGAAGATCGAAAAGATCGTTTCAGATGATAACCTTGCAGATCCACTGACGAAAGCTATATCTCAGTAAAAGTTTGGTCGACCCATATATAGTTCAGGTGTTGGACACTTGAGTGATTGGCAATAGACCAAGTGGGAGATTGTTGGACAATTATGACCCATAACATCACTATTTGTAAAAGACATGGTGTTTTTGTACAAATTAACTATGTGACAAAGGAAATTGCTCTTTTATCATTTTGTAATTGGATTACTTGGATATATAAATGATAAAAGTCCTTATGATTAGTTACGAATTATAAGATATGAGACAATATTAATCCACGAATGGTTTAATCATTAAATATCCTAGTCGTAGTATTATCGATACTGGACATCGATAATGCAGATATAATAGTATTACACTTGTGCGCGTTATGGAAGCTTAACATCATAGTTCTCATATATTTGAGTATTGGATACTTATGCAAGTGTGATAGGAGAATCTATTAGCCGTTGGACCAGGACCATCTTCGTTCTGGATAGACCCATCAGAATCCATTTGGTAGTATGACTATGTGTCTATGGGAATCCGAATCAGGGTAGGTGTATGTGGTCTTAACCTGAGACTTGCATCACTAATACTTACGACAATCAGTACGCTTTGGTTTTGGTCATCCGGAGCTTTAACAGGTTCTGTGTACGCCTCTTCTGGGTTTATTGAGAATTGTAGTGTATTGGGTGTGATGTCAAGATGGAAGTATCACTTCAGTCATATAGAGACGATGATCACGCATGGATATAGAACTAGTACTCTTAAATGCTGCAGCTATCGGGATAGTATGAGTAGTTCATGATTATCCGATTACAGAGACTAGTTGCTGATGATTCGATGAATGCTTCGTATGGGACAGACACAATTCCAGCCCCAGGCCTAGCATGTGACATCCGATACCGAATCGTATTACGCAATACATTGTATACTACGCCTGATACAAATTATATATTCCATGTTGAATATTTCTGGAGAATTGGGAAGGCACAATGCTTTGCTAGAAGCCAACCATATCTTGTAAATCGGTGAGAACGTGGTACGGGGTACGCACCTGTCGGATAGTCCGATAACCGTATTTACTGCCAACATATCCAGGGATCTCTTGGGTCACTTCCCAAAGATTCACCGATGACATTTGACTCGAACAGAATTAATCTGGGATTAATTATGAGAGAGAAAATTAATTTGGGATTAATTGCGGCAAGAATTAATCTGGGATTAATTCGACTAGAAGAGAGAACGCGATAATTTGGAATTAATCGGTAAAGTAAATTTAATAGTTAAATGAGATTTTACTATTTAATTTATTTAATTGGGCTAAAATAATATATTGGATATATTAATTGAAATTGGATTTCAATATGGAATTAAAATTAGATTTTAATTCAAGCGAACAAATTAATTTGGAATTAATTCGCAAGGGACTTTCATAATAATTTTGCTAGGCATTATCATTTAATTAAATTTGATTTAATTACGTCGCGACAGAAAATTCGTTTAGTCGGATTAAACGAACCGGGCCCAAAGTGTGTTGTGTAAGCCAACTTGAATTTTGAATTCAAAGTGGTGGGACCCATAACTTACATCAAATGTTTGACATGTGATGGAAGTGGTTGGCAAGCATTTAAAGGGCATCTTTTTATGCCAACTCATTTACACAACACAACTTAACACTTAAGTAAACTTTGGAAGTCAATTTTATTATAGTTTTTTGGAAAACAAAAATAAACTATTCACTCTATTCCTATCTTCTCTCTTGGCCGAAACTAGTTCTTCTTGGAGAAGAAATTTTTGTTTCAATTTTGTTCAAGCTAGCACTTAAAGGAGTCAAAGAAAGGTGAAAGGGAAACTCACCCTTGAGTTTGGAATTCATCTCAAGGGCTTGGAGCTTCTACATCCAAGGAAAAAGTTTTGAACTTCAACCGATCAATGTAAGTTTTTTCAGCAAACTTTCTTGATATATTCACACACGAATCAATGTTAAGAGATCCTTGGCATGTCTAGGACACTAACAACACCAACGTCAATAGTAATCTTCTCGGGTCGAGCGAGTATAGTGGACCTTTGACTTGAGATACCACTGTGGATGTAAGAGGTATCTTCCACACTTTGATGGCAGTCACGTCACCGATCTATTTAGATATGACCTCCACCTATTCGTTGGGTGTGGACTGATTGATCGGTGAAATCACACATGTAACACAAGCGCACGTATCACTCAAGTACTATAAAAATATCGATCACACGAGGACTTAATTTCTACTGTTGTTATTAATTATTGATACTATTTATCTACATGTATCTAATTAAGATAGAAGGGAATGATTGCTTGATTGGTTTGTTGAATGTGGTTTTGCTAAATAAATAAATAAATAAAAACACAAAAGAAAATACTAAGGAAAATAATAATAAAGAAAATAAACATATAGGGTTGTGATTCCACACAATATTATTCTAATGATGAATTGATTCTCTTATATATGCGTAATAAATCAGTTTGTTAACGTGAGACATGAAGATATGCAAAAGCCTCTGTCGATGGTCGGATGCAAACACGCAAAGTAATCCAATTAATCATATTACTATGTTAACCAAATTAGCTGAATTCATTAAGTTCAAGTTTCAATTGTCGCTACCCCCGCCTGACAAGTATATGTCTATCCTGTAAGGAAATCTACCTAAGGGAAATCTACCCTATGGTGAGATCGTGAGCTATTGAATCTAAGGCTGAAATCTAAAATCCATTTTCCAATTTCATTTTAAGTTTACCACATCAATCTTATTGGTGATCAGGTAACAAGAAGCATTAAGCTTAAGATTAAATAAACAAGCCTAAAGTATTACCCATAATATAATTAAAATCAATTATTAAACTTGTGAATATTGTGTTTCATCACTTCCCTATATTAAAAATAAAATGTTGGGGTTAGGGGATCCACATTTAATATTTCAAATGTAGAAATCTCACTTTATTATAATATAGAAATTATCAGTGTTACCTAATTAAGTCATATCAGCCATAAAGACGGTGTAATTATTTGTCCATAAACCAGCCATATAGGTGGTAATCATTTGTCACTTAAAGACCGACCATATAGGCGGTGTCACATTATGTCAAATAAATAAAACCAGCCATTAAGGCGGTATCAACTTTAATCCATATTATTAAATTACAATTTCTATGTTATAAATTTAAACATAGAAGAAAAAAAACAAACAAACTATTATTACTACTAAAAATAAAAATAAAAATATATTACAAAACTACTAAATAAAAAACACAAGATACAATCCTTAATTCTTATTCAAGAAACCAAGGAAAGTATGAAATTTACAAATGAAATGGCTTGGTATTTATAGGTAAAAATTTTCCTCCACCAATTTCTCCAAAAATTTCTCCACCAATTTCTCCACCAAACATTGTAAAAAATATGGCACCAAATCCTCCACCAAATACGCAAGCATGTTTGGTGGAAGTTCGAAAATTTTCATTTTCATTTTTTTTTTTTTTTATTTTGTTTTGAAAATGACTTTAGTAATTGCACATAACACACTTACGGATGTTTTATCAATTTCGGTCTTGCAAACTTCAGAATTCGAAATTCTTATGAACGTCAATGTTGTAGCGCTTTGAGTCTTCTTTAATTTGGAACTTGAATCACTTCAATCCAATATCGGAGTAGAACGTTATGGCCACAATACGAAAATTATGCAAAGTTGAAATTTTCAAAATTATACTTCGTTAGAACGCCATTTCAAGTTTCCAACCTCTAAAATCCAAATGTCAAGTCCAGTTTTACCCTTATTTGTCTCATATTTCGTCCTGATTTATTCCATTAAGTCCCAATTTTATTATATCTGCAAAATAAACTAAAACACATCAAAACGTTCATAAAACTTGAGAAACTATACAAAATATTAAGTAAAAAGGGCTGTAAATAGTGATATATTTTCCACTCATCACACCCCCAAACCTAACATTTCGCTAGTCCTCGAGAAAAACAACAAAATAAAATAAAATAAAAAACTTAAAAGAAATTAAACTATGCCATTTTCGTTTGGGATCACGGTTGCATTTAGCGTATGCAACAAGCCTTTAAACCCGTAGGTGTCCCTAGTGGACGAGTTGTAGTCTCGTGAGGGCTTAGAGTGATGATACCCACAAACTTCAATGAAATACACACAAAAGTAAAAATACAAAAGAAACAAATGAAAAAGAAATAAAATAAAAGAAAATAATAGTTATATATACAATGCCTCAGAGAATGTCTAGCAACAAAGTTAAAGGAACCTTCAAAATGCAAACTACAACTAAAATATTTTCCTTTGAACAAAGTATCTAAATCAGGCTCTGAGTGTGTGTGTGAATAATTCTGCAAACAGCTTTGATTCTAAGTTATAATTAGGTGATTTTGTCTCAATTCTCAGTAATTAATGGGTCAAACCAACCTGACTATCTAAAATGTTCTATCGGCTACAAAATGCGCAAAGTGAGGTATTTGATCTTTTTTTTATATAACATCTTCAATCCATGTAGTGAGCTTTGGGTCAGTGACTCCCAAGCCAGTTGGTTTTACGGCACTAGGTGATAAGACACCCCTACAGACTTAATTACTAGGATCTCAGATATCTTTTTTTTTTTTAAAAAAATCTTCAATCCATGTAGCGAGCTTTGGGTCAGTGACTCCTATGTAAGTTGGCTTTAGGGCACTAGGTGTTAAGACAGCCTTACAGACTTAATTACTCGAATCTCAGATGTAATAATTTTTTTTATTATTCTTTTCGTTTTTTTGTTTTTCTTTTTTCATCATTATACTGCACATCATAAATAAATGTAGACAAAAAAAAATATTCAAGCAAACGGTCATTCATCAACCATCGATAATTTCAACTAGTAACTTTGTCAATTCCTTATTATCTAACTGCTACATAACTATTTTTTTAGTGTATATGAGTCTGACCTAGATATTTGGCACAAAGTATAAGATAAAAGAGAAATTAGCATTTATCTTTTCCTATAACTTTTTACTAAAACAAACAATCTCATCATTAGACTATATATAAATTTTTTTCATTTTTTAAAGCATGCAAAGAAATTAAAACACACAAAACATGCAAAAAAAACGACATGTAGAGAATAAAAACATATAGTAAAAGAAAAAAAATTGACGGAGAAGACAAATAAACATAAACAACCCCACTCCCAAATCTAAACCTAGCATTGTCCCCAATGCGTTAAAAAACCAAATAAAGATAAAGGAACAATGTTACCGTGATTTCTTTTAGGGGCCATTAACTTTTGTTTTGGCAAAATCGAGTCATTGATGAATATATCCACTAAGACGCGTATCAAGAGTTGACTTCTTACTCTACCATCTCTACTGAATTGACTTTTTAACTTCGCGATTTTGTCAAATTTTATTACGTGATAACCCCGTTTTTGTTGGTTATTATCTAGGTCCCAAGATCAAACAAGACATGAAAACAATGTGGGAATACATCAACGGAGGTAGCGGAATTCTCACATCGATCGGTTGAGACGATTTGAAGACGAACAAAGCCCAAAATGCTCACTGTTTTGGCGCCACTGCTGTTCAGTTCACAGCCCACAAAATCAGAATTTGATCCAAGGAAATGAGCTCCAAGATTGCGTCAAACGAATCCCGACTCATGGGTGAACCTCCCTACCACCTTCGCAAGTCTCGTAGTGTACTAGCACTAGGATTTTCACCATGAAAACCCAACTCTTGGCTTCCCTTTGTTCACGCCATTTTGGCTTCAAAAACCAGTAAAAATGTTGCTTTGGGCGTGAGTTTGAAGAGAGAAAAGAGAGAGAAGAAAGTTGTGTAATAGGTTGAGTTAAGCTTTTTCCAAAAATGCCTTTATATATTTTACTAAGAAAAATAATAAAACCAATTACTTAATTGATTAAATAAAACCAAAAGTAAATGCTTTTCCCTCCAAACACTATTACACCTACTAACATCAACTATTCATTGTCACTTTAATAATTGACTTGATGTGTGTCTTTCCATCATTCAATCAATCACAAAAATCAATCAATCAATCACATCACTCAAAGTGACTTTTGATTTGACGCTTGATGTGACGAATGATTTGATGCTTGATGTGACTTGCGTTGCCGCACTCGAATTCGAAATACGAATGCGCTCGCAATCACACTCCGGCTCGGGTTCGCTAATTCCCAATTAACGAATTTTCCGTTACGTCGTAATTAAATGATTACGCCTAGCGAATTCACTATTCACGTCGCTAACGAATTAATTCTAAATTAATTCGTTCGCCCGAATTAAAATCTAATTTTAATTCCGCGTCGAAATCTAATTTCATTTATATATCGAATATATTAATTTACCGATTAATTCCAAATAATCATTATCTCTCTCTAGACGATATTTTATCCTAGATAAAAAATCTCCGTAATTAATCCCAGATTAATTTTCTCTCTCTTCTATATAATCCCAGATTATTTAAGAGTGCGAGTTATGCGTCATCGGTGGATTATCGGGAAGCAACCCATGAGATCCCCGGATACGTTGGAAGTAAATACGGTCGTCGGTGTATCCGAATCACGTACGTACCAAGTACTACATTCTACCGATTTACGAGACAAGGTCGACTCCTAGCAAAGCACCAAGTCTACCCAATTCTCCGGACATATCCATTTAAGAATATTAAGATCTGTATCAAGCGTAGTATACCATTGTATTGTGCATATCAGCCCAGTATCGGATAGTCACGTGCTAGGGCTGGGGCTGGATAAGTGTCTGCCCCGTCCGAAACACATATCGGATGTCTGGTAACATAGTCTCTATAATCGGATATTCATGACCTGGTCACAATATCCCGATTGGATGCGCATCACTCAAGAGCACTAGTACCGTAGCCTGCGTGACATCATCTCCACTATGACTGAAGTGATACTTTCGTCTTGACATCACACCCAATACACTACGACTCTCTGATAAACCCAGAAGTGGTGTACGCAGAACCGGTTAAAGCCCTGTACCACCAAGACCAAAGTCTATCGATTATCGTAATATTAGCGATGTAAGTCTCAGGTTAAGACTATACACACCTACCTTGATTTCGGCCTCCCATAGACACATAGTCATAATACCAATGGGATTCCGAGGGGTCTATCCAGAGCGAAGCTGTTTCCCGTACTATCGGTGAAACACGACCTCCTATCGCACTTGCATAAGTATCTGATACTTATATATATGAGAACTATGCCGTTGTGCCCTCACAACGTACACAAGTGCAATACTAGCCTATTCCGCATTATCGATGTCCAGTCTCGATAATACTCCGGCTAGGGATATTTAATGATTAAACCTTCGGGGATTGATACTGTCTCATATCATTCTCAATCCAGGAACTAATCATAGAGACCTCTCTTCATTTATATATCTATGGTGATCTAATCACAAATGATGAGAGTGCAATTTCCTTGTCACATAGTTAATTTGCTACAACAAAACAATGATCTGTGCAAATAGTGACGCTATGGGTCATTTTGTCCAACAATCTCCCACTTGGCACATAGCCAGTCACTCAAGTGTCCCACACCCGAACTATGTACGGTTCGCTCAAATTGCTGAGGAAAGGTTTTCGTCAGCGGATTTGTTTGATTATCGTTTGACGCGATTTATACGATCATCACATCGCCACGATGTATGATCCGAACGAATCAGATGATATAGATGTATATATCTGGATCGTCGATGAGACCTTTAATCCTTAGCATGTGCTGACGCCTAGCTCAGCTGCTAACAGAACTATATCTAATCTAATTAGATTTATTTTCGATCCAAATGGCTTCTATTGCTGCCTCAGCTGCAGCAATAATCCTCATTGGTTGTTATTCGGCAACAGTTATCTTGCTAGGAAGATTTCCAGCTCACTGTCCCAGTGTTCAAATTTATTGTACCGTAGTAGATTTAATTGTTTGGAAACTTACAGCAGTGATCCCAGTCACTTCAAGTTCTCCTTCTCCATAGTTTATGTTGGTAAATTCTAAGGTCCCAAGATCAAATCAAGACATGAAATAATGCATGAATACATCAATGGAGGTAGCGGAATACTCACATTGATCGGTTATGTCGATTTGAAGATGAATCATGCCCAAAAACGCACTGTCCTTCATGCCAAACTGCTGCAGTCCACTGTCCCTGCAAAACAGAATTTCGGGTCTCAAAACGAAGCTCCAAACTCCATCGGATGAGTCCCGCCTCATGGTCGAACCTCCCTACCACCTTCGCAAGACTTGTAAGTGTGCTAGCACTTGATTTCTCACCATGAGAAACCACTCTTGCTTCCCTTATTCACGCCCAAACTGGTTCAAAACCAGTGAGCAAAAGTTCATTTGGGCGTGAGTTAGAAGAGAGCATTTGAGAGAGAAGAAGTTTTGTGTTATGTTAAAATGATTTACCAAAAATCAATTTATATTTATGCCATAATATTTATTAAATAAACAATAAAATTATGACACAAAACATGCAATGGCTTAGAGTGTCAAACACTCAATTTCCATGCAATAACATTGAGTGCATTCTACACTATCAACATGCAATGCATTATCAATAAAATAATACATACAATGACATGTGTCATGTGGGCCCCAC